>ML792101.1:143067-155661 GCA_009831015.1 Picea engelmannii | reverse complement strand
CAGAGGTGCTGATGAGGAAGAGAGACTCATCAGGAAGAGGGTCTCTATGTTCAATGTTTTCATCGACACTTGGGAGAGCACAGATGAGCTCGGCAAACACCAGGGATTTTTTGGCTTTGGCCTTTGTAAAATCGAGATCGAATTCTTGAAGAATAACGATCCATTTCGAATATTTTCCCCCAAGTACTTGACGCGTCAAAACATGGTACATGGGGTTGGAGTCTGCGATTACCGTGGTGGTGTGTAATAGGATGTAGTGGCGGAATCGTTGGACAACAATGACAACTTCCATAGCCAGTTTCTCGACATGTGAATATCTGAGTTCGGGTCCAGATAAACTCTTGCTCAGATAATAAATCACGTGTTCTTCGCCGTTAGCATCCTCTTGAACTAACACCATCGCAATGGTGGAAGTATAAGCGGCCAAGTAAAGGATATAATCCTTTGTATATTCGGGAGGATGTAACAAAGGAGCGTGGGTCAAAGTATGCTTGAGAGCGTCGAATGACCGTTGGGCAGTGTCATCCCAGATGAAAGGGACGTTCTTTTGCAGGAGCCGCATAAATCCTTTAGTGATCTCGGCGTAATTGCAGATGAAACGACGGAGAAAGTTTGCTTTGCCTTGCAAACTTTGAAGTTGGGTTAAGTTGGTGGGTGGGGGTAAGGCTAGACTGGCCTTGATCTTCAAGGGATCCACCCTGATCCCGTCTTTGGAGACGATGAAACCAAGGAGTCGGCCGGATTCGACAGCGAAGATGCATTTATGTGGGTTCAGACGAATACGATAGAAACGACATCGAAGAAAAATTGCCCGCAAGTGACTAATATGATCGGGTTGGTTGGATGAATGGGCAGGTAAATCATCGAGGTAAGGTTCCGCGATATGTTTTATTTCGTGGAAAGCGTACAACATGGATCGCTAGAAAGTGGAACCAACGGTTTTAAGGCCAAAATGTAGCTTTCGGTAAGCGAAAGTTCCCCAAGGGCAGATGAAGGCGGTCTTATGTTGATCAGCAGGTAAGATTTCGATCTGGTTGTATCCAGAAAATCCATCCATGAAAGAGAAGATCACACTTCCCGTGCAATTATCGATGATTTGATCGATAAAAGGTGTAGGGTATTTGTCCTTGGGGCAAGCTTTGTTGAGATCACGATAATCTACGCAGACACGGATGGTCCCTTGTTTTTTGGCAACCGAAACGAGGTTAGAGACCCATTCCGTCGAAGGGACGGGGTAGATAAAGCCAGATTTTAGAAGTTTTTGAACTTCTGCCTTTATAGCTACCAGTTTCTTGGGGTGAACCGGGTGGAGTTTGTTGGAAAGAAATCTTGATCTCAAATGCAAACAATGCAGTGATCTGGGAAGTATATAGTGAAGTGATCTGGGCGTACCTCTACAGCAATCTGGGCATACCAACAACAACAAATAACTACACTTTATGCAGGTCTCCACACTCCACGAGCACCATCATTTTCAGGGGCATCAGACTTGGGCATACGGGCTCCACCATACACACATTCGAACGACGAAAAAACACACAGAAATCTTCATCCCACACTCACTAGTTAGAAAAGCTCCAACTGAGTCTAGCAGCAAGTCAGGCTCTTTTCTTCCACCATGCAGGCTTCGAGTGCTTTCACGTGAGTTGCACACATAAAAACAACTATGCACAAATGATGAACATGACCGTCGGATATTCTCAGCAAGAAAGATTCTCTGCAATGATTTACACCAATTCACGGTTCGAGAGATGACCACAACAGACTACTCTCGACAGACAATTACCCACAGACTTAACACAATAGACAACTCAACACAACAGGTTCTGATACCAAATAAAAATTGGAGAAATGCACAACGATCAACAATCAGCGAGGCCACAAGGGAAAATCACAAGTGAGACTACGATCACACACATTATATTAATTCGATAAATTGCGTACATATTTATAGGCTAGGATAGCCTCTAACAATCTCCTAAATCCGTGGATCTGAAAACCATTCAAAGACTAAAATATAAATATGTTTTAAACATTTCCTAACTATGGCATTTCACCCTTATTATCGAACATACTATTTTTTTTTATTTAAAATCTAGTTTTAAATGTTGAAATGGATTCAGCATGTTGAAAAATTTCTTGGGCACTTGGATTATACAGAAACAATCAGTCAAATCTATGAATCTAACAATTTTCTTCCGAATTTGGAGCAAACGTCCCCAGTAAAAATCACCAAAAACATTTACTAGTGTAGATTTTAACCTTATACAATATTCACTGCAAAAAGATTTTTAGTAAAAGAACAGAAAAGATACAATGGCAAATACAAACATTACATAGATAATTTTCCCCTAGAAATCCAAACCAGGAAAACCAATACAATATACATATAGGAGTCAACAACATCCAAAACCCTAACCCAATGACTTGGATTAGTCAACAACCCTAATTCCTTAACCGAAAATAGAACACCATTGGAAAAGAAACCATGTACTGAAAAACCACCTAGATATGTGACATGTTTCCCGAGACAGAAAAATTTCTCAAGGGCACTTCCCCGAACCCCCACGTGGGGGGCATTTGCCTCCCTGCGCAATGCATACACTACTACTCGTCCAACACATATAACACATACCCAACATTCTCCCACTTGTTGGTTTCTTTGCATATAGGGGGTTACAGGGTTACATAGTCAACAATCCAAGGCAACAATGCCCATGGATCCTCTACACCAAGAGAACTTCTCAGTGCTCACAGATTTTGTTAATGAATCTGTAACATTCTTCAAAGTGTCCACCTTCATCAGAAATACTTTCTTTTGTTCAATCATGTCTCTCACAAATTGATATTGAATATCAATATGCTTTGTCTTTGAATGATAAGTTGGGTTCTTTGCCAGAAAAATTGCACTCTGATTGTCACAATCTATCCTTACAGCTTGTTGTACCAACCCAATACCTGAACACAATCTTTGTAACCATAATGCTTCCTTACTTGCATGAGTGGCTTCCATGTATTCAGCTTTTGTAGTTGAAAGTGCCACTACAACCTGTCTTTTTGTCATCCAACTTATTGCTCCTCCAAATAGGTTAAACACATACCCACTTGTAGATCTCCTACGATCAATATATTCAACCCAGTCTACATCCACAAAGCCATGTATATCCACCACTATGTCCAATCCCGGTCTTCCTTCGTAGCACAATCCATATTTAGCAGTGCCATGCAAATACTTGAAAACCCTTTTTACTATTGCCCAATGCTCCTTCCCTAGTTTTAACATATACCTGCTCAAAACTCCCACTGCATGTGCAATGTATGGTCTAGTACAGACCATTGCATACATCAAACTGCCAATTTCACTCACATATGGAACACAAGACATGTCCTCCTCCTCTTCATGTGTCTTGGGACACTGATCCGCAAATAAATTTATCCCAACAAGAATAGGAACATTCACTGGTTTACATTCCTGCATATTAAACCTCTGCAATATTGTTTCGACATATTTTCTCTAATTTAACTAGAGTTTCTTCTTTTTCCGATCTCTTTTAATTTCCATGCCCAAAATGAAATTTGAAGCACCAAGATCCTTCATGTCAAATTTAGAGGACAACTGAGTTTTCACATCCTGGATAATCTCTTTATTGTTTCCTATCAACAACATGTCATCCACATACAAGACCAAATAAATCAAATGATCATCAATTAATTTAAAATACACAAAGTGATCCTCTTTTCTTCTTGTGAAGCCAAGTCCCAGCATATACGTATCAAATTTTTGATACCACATCCTTGGTGATTGTTTTAAACCATACAGGGACTTTTTCAGCTTGCATACCATCTCCTTGGTTCCCTTCACACCATAACCTTCTGGTTGCTTCATATAAATTTCTTCTTCTAGATCCCCATGTAGGAATTTTGTCTTCACATCCATCTGTTCTACTTCAAAATCAAATTCAACAACAATAGATAAAGGACATATTATAGAGGTTAACTTGGCAACAAGAGAAAAAATCTCACCAAAGTCAATTCCCTCAACCTGGGAATAACCCTTTTCTACTAACCGAGCTTTATATTTCTCCACTTTTCCTTCTTCATTCAACTTATTTTTAAATACCCATTTTCTTCCAATAAGATTTCTTCCAGTCGACAACTCCACTAGATCCCAAGCCTTATTCTTATCCAAAGATGCAATTTCTTCGTCCATGGCCCTTTTCTAGATATTTCAATCCTCTGAATCCACTACCTCCCTGATAATTCTAGGATCATCATCAGTAATAGACAAAGAAAAATTTGAACGGAAACCAAATGGAGTATCCATTTCTAGTAGCCTTCTTTTTCGAACCAATCTCCTCAATACTAGAGCATGATGATCTTCTTCTTCTGATTCCTATTCTTCTGTAGAGTCTGATTCATAATCCTTTAAATCAAAATCTGTTTTCTCTGGTTCTTCCTTACTTGGTAAGACTTCTTGTTTAAAAACATCATTTATTTCTCTAAATACCACATCTCAGTTATACACTACCTTCTTAGTTTCTAGGTTCCAAATCTTATAACCTTTGCAACCATCTTTATATCAATAAAGATACACTTTTCAGCCTTCTTATCTAGCTTACTCTTGTTTTCCTTTAGAACATGAACATATGCATCATAGCCAAATACCTTGAGATGTGTGAGATAAGGTTCCTTACCATTCCATACCTCTTGTGGAGTCTTGTCATCCAACACTGATTAGGGTGATCTGTTTGTTAGTTAACATGTAGTACCCACTACTTCTGCCCAGAATTCTTGCACTAACCCGACACCGCTGAGCATGCACTTTGATTTTCCATCAGCATCATGTTCATTCTTTATGCAACTCCATTTTGTTGAGGTGTGTATGGAGTAGTATTCTTCCTTGTTATACCGCATTTCTTACAGAATTCTTTAAATTCATTCCCGCAGAACTCTCTTCCATTATTTGTCCTCAACACCTTAATTCTTTTCTCTGTTTGATTCTCAACAAGAGCCTTAAACTCTTTAAACCTGTCAAAGACTTCGGATTTATTCCTGAGGAAATATATCCAATTATTCCTCGAGATTTCATCTATAAATGAGACATAGTACACAACATTTCCCAATGATGGGACCGATACAAGTCCAAAAGCATCACTGTGAACTAGCTGTAAAATTCCTTCTGCCCTCATTGCACCAGAGGGGAATCTTACCCGATTCTGCTTCCCATATAGACAATGTTCACAGAAATAAAAATCCAAAGAGAAGTTAGACATACCTTCAACCATACCTTTACCGTATAATAGTCAAAGACCCTTCTCTCTGATATGCCCCAGTCTTTGATGCCACAACATAACCTTTTCTCAAGAGACTGTAGGAGTTATTTCTTCTTCAAATCCAATATCAGGAACAATGGATATATCACACCCATAACCAATAGTGCTTCCTTTCAGCTTATACAGAGTTCCAAATCGAACTCCCTTCAACAACACCATTTCTCCTTGAACCATTCTGCAGGCTTTCTTTTCAAATATTGTTTTTACCCCTGCATCGTCCATTTTACTTACAGAAATCAAATTTCTGGCCAAAACTGGGATGTGCAGAACACCAAGAAGTGTTATAATCCTTCCATCTATGAGCCTCAACTTGACTTTTCCTCATCATATGATTCTAGTTGTTGAATCATCACCTAAGAAAAAATTACCTCCATCATACCTTTCATATTCACAGAACCACTCCCTATGGGGAGTCATATGAAAGGATGCACCATATTCAACCAACCATTCCTCATGATATGCATGTGTTCTAGAAGAAGCCAAGTACACATCCCCTCCTTCTTCCTTGGAGGTCTTTTCTTCTGTAGAAGGATATTCTTTAGATCCCTTATTTTTCTCAACTTTCGATCTACATTGCTTCTTGTAGTGCCCTTATTTTCCACATCTCCAACATACATTTAAAATTTTTCCGGGAGATTTAGATCTACCCTTAGACTTAGATATCCCACTTGAGATATTAGATCTATTTCTTTCCTCATAACGTCCTCTTGCAAATAATGTGTTTTTTCTCTGTCCTTCCATATTATTCTATCTCATCTCCTTCGAGAACAAGGATGAGACCACTTCATCAAACTTCAAGGAAGTTGTATTACTACTTATGGACACAACCAAATTATCCCACAATTCTGGTAAAGAAAACAATAAACTGATACATTTATCTTCGTCTGAAATTTTAATCTCTGACTTACCACAATATTGAGGGCATTCAAATTCTCTTCCACCAAGTCTCTATCTCTCATCCCTAGGTTATAAAACTTATTTCTCGGGAATATTTTATTTACTAGGGACTTAGACTAATACAACTTCCCCAACTTTTCCCATAAATCCTTGGTTGTAGCTTCCTCTGACACATTCAGTGATACTGAATCGTAGAGACACAATTAGATTGTGCTCTTTGCCTTCCGATGCAACTTTTTCCAGTCATCTGTTGAAGTTCTTGTAGGTGCAGCACGTGGATCTACCATGATCTAATGATCTTTTTCCACCAACAGATCTTCTGTCTTGAGCTTCTACAACTCAAAAATTTTCCCATTACACTTCTTGATCTCCATCTTCGAATTTCTTTCCATTTATTTTCACCTAAAAAATCAATACCATAGATCTCCCAGTGTAACAAGGCTTATCACAGTCCCAAGCCAAACCCTTGACCACAAAGGTGTCCCTTTGAACCCAACAGAGATCTGATACCAAATGTATATTTTAACCTTGTACAATATTTACTGCAAAAAGATTTTCAGTAAAAGGACAAAAAAGATACAATGGAAAATACAAACATTACACAAAGATTTTCCCCCTAGAAACCCAAATCAGGAAAACCAACATATTTTATATTCATTCATTATGTTACATTGTTTACAATACAATATACATATAGGAGCCAACGACATCCAAAACCCTAACCCAATGACTTGAATTAGTCAACAACCCTATTTCCTTAACCAAAAATAGAAACCCATTGTCAAAGAAACCATGTGCCGATAAACCACCTAAATATGTGACACATTTCCTGAGGAAGAAATTTTTTCTCGGGGGTGCTGCCCCTGAACCCCCGCATGGGGGGCATTCGCCCCTCTGTAACCCCCCTGCGCGCTCGACGCAATGCAGACACTACTACTCATGCAAAGAATATAACACATACCCAACAAGTAGAACATTTATCTTACTTCTTTGATTTGTATTCACTTTATTAGAATTTACAAGCACCTCACCTTTAATTCATTTCCAAGATTTTCAATTTCTTAAAACTAGCGAAGGCCCACCTAAACCTTGGTTTACATGTAGCTCAAGGTTGTGATATTTACTTATGGATGGACCATTTATGCACTGATCCCTCAACATATATCAATCATATGTTTGATTAAAGGTTGAGATGGATGTTTGCAGTTGTTTAAGTGATACTTGCGTGATCCAAAAGATGCTTGTGTCATTTAAATATTAAAATGAAAGGACCATGTTTTCTATAATTATGCATATGTTATTTAAAACTAAAAAGAAGGGTCATTATTTTTGAAATATTTATATCATGCTTACATTATAAAATTAATTCCATATATGTATATATAATTAAATGGAAATAATCACAAAAAACCCCATAAAACAATTTAGTAGGTCATGAGAACAATTCATAAACGAGGGATGTATAGCTCACTCACTTCACCAATATAAACACGTTGTGGAATTAATTGTGTGGTCTATGTTTCTTTAACTTATGTAGAGATCTTTATTCTTTGAATGACTACAAGGCCTTTGTTCTTGGTTTAGTGTTGAGTGCATGATGCAGGAGCATCGAGAACATGGCTATGGGTATGTCAAAAACAAAATATGCGGATGATGATGATGGTGATGTTGAGGGAATAAAGGTATAGTTATGCAAACTCATGATGGAATAATGGTTGATGAACCATGTATGAGAAAGAGTTTGATACAACGATTGAAAGTGGAAGAAGCCTCGGAGATTTAGTTGACTAAAAAGGAAGAATTATGTCAAATGTTGAAGTTAGAAATAGTCAATCTCAAAAAGATGAATGAAAAGACAAATAAGATTGCCAATTTCCAGAATAGCTCAGCTATCCTAGATAAGATTTGGAAGAGCCAAAGATCATTTGATGACAAAACCGGTCTAGGATACAATAAAAAATAAGACAATGACAAATGGAGCAACATTTACAAACATGAGAAAGGATCATGCTTCTCAAAAGGAAAAGGTGTAATTACAAATCAATTACAGGTCATGAACTTCATTAAGGAAGGAAGCTATAGAAGTAAAAAGAAAGAAGAAAATCAAATGACAGATCTCTCAAGTCGAAATGAAATCAAGAATGGAAACACCTTCAATGGATATTATTTTTCTTGTCATAGCTTTGGCCATAAAGCAATGGACTACAAGAAACTAGAGAAATGATATACAATAAAATCCAAAAACTCACGTATATGTTGGAGATGCAATTTTGTTGGGCACACAACAAAATTTTGTCATACAATGAGATGTTACAACTGTGATAGGTTTGGGAACAAATCCAAAAACTGCAAGAGTTCAAAAAGTCAATCCTTAAATAAGTCATTCAAGTCAGTGACAAAAACTAATAAAAGTTGGAAGAAGAAAGGAGATGAGAAATCTCCAAAAGCATAATTAGAAAGAGAAGATCCAAAAAGAATAATTTCTCATAGAAAGATATGGAGAAGAAAATTTGAAGGAGAAACCAAGAAAGATGATATTACACCTGAAAATGAAGAAATTAATAATAAGAACATGATGGGTGAAGATATTAATAAAGAATGTGAAATTCAATATGAAATAAATCAAGCCCAAGAAAAGGAAGTTCCTATAGAAGAATATGGGACAATATAAAATTATGATGATGCAATAGTTTGTTAGCCAAAGAAAGAAAATACAAAAAAGAAGTTTAAATTGGTTTCTATAAAATCAAAGGATTATGCCAATAGTTTTTAAAAATAACATATGGAAAATCTTGACTATCTATAAATTAGTGGTCAAAAGAAAAAGCATTGGTATGGTTAGTTCTAGAATACGAGAAGAGGAAAATAAACGTAGCAGAGAAGTTCAAGGAATATCATTCAACAGATATCAATTGATAACAAAATCGGTATTAAATAAATTGGTATCAATCCTCAATCAATATTCCTGTGAAATATCAAAGAAGAATAAGAAGTGGATAAAAAATATCAGTAAGACTCATACTCTTGTTTGTAACACCCTATTTCCCCCAGTTTGTAAAAATAACTGGACTGGCCAAAAACTGTGGCAAACTCAGAAAAGTGAATGTGTGATGTGAATGGACCTTCTGGAAAAGGTCGATGAATGTGAATAATATTATGAATATATATATATATATATATATATTGCAAGACTGCTGAGAGATGATATGCTAAAAAAGAGACCATGATGGCTGGAGAAAGGTAGTGGAAGGCACCTAGAATGGTGGCGTTAACTTCCATCGAAAACAATACCGTATTTTGACTTCACTGGCCCAGAGAACCAAGAGCGGCTCGCTGGCCCCGAATTAAATTTCTCGCAAGCTGGTAGGTAGATGGCTCCTCAGGAATTAATGAGGGATGGGGGGGGGTGAACCGCCCATCCATAGATCTGTCAGGCCTGACCAATGCGAGGGAAATCGCGCCACACACAACCTCACAAGAGGATAAGGCGTGAGGGAGAAGCGATTGGGGTAGATGTGAGGGGAGGAAGAGAACTCTGGAGATACGCAGAGTGAGTGATAGCAGAGAAGGGGGAGAGTAACCCTCGTTCTCGGTCATTGGAAAACTAAGACACAGTCTCGCAGCATCGTGGTATCATCTCAGGGGTGGCTAGTTGTAAATCCTATCGGAATAGCTGAGCCTACGGTTGGGTGGAAACACGCACCCCTCTCAGCAGTTGCACTCACTTCTGGTGTTATTTCTGATAAGTGTTTTACCTCTTGCATATTGAAATTCATATGCTGACATATATGCTCATAAGCTGTGAAATTGTGAATGATTACAGTATAAGACTATCTGTGCAGTGTTTGGTAAGAAAGGGTAGATGTATGCTTGTAACAGAAAAACCACGCATGGATTATGTTGATAGATAAATTTATTTATGTGTAAGTTGAACCAAGTTAGACTTCCAGTCCATTCTTAGGAATTTGTTTCCCCTTATCTGTCTCCAGTAATGCCCTGGAATAGATCTCTCCACAAAGATACCCTTCTTGGAAAAGTTTACCAAGAACCTGGAAAAAGGACTTGAATGCGCAAGTCTTAGCAACCCTGTACGAGGAAGAATGATCCTCTTGAAATCCCAAAGTAGCAGTGTAGGGATAAGTATTGATCGACGGACGAGATCCCGTCGGAAGATCTATGGTCATTCATGAATGTTAGATTGGTGGAAGAAACAAGGGCGTTACATGCCTTACCCCTTTTCTTTTATCTTCGAGAGTAGCAAGGAAATCGGGACCGTAGATCCCCAAGGACTGTGGGAGTATTTGGACCATTGGTTTTTCCCCGTCCAAAGAGTAGGGGGAGAGTGCACGACGTGGGATAGATCTGAGCCGTCAGATCTTAGCTAGAAAACCTGACAACCATTGGATTTGTTAGGATACGCATGAGGGTTAAGCCCTCATGAACAAGGGCAAAAGTCCTGAGGGAGGAGTTGGTATCGGGGATTCGAAGTTCAGGATTCCAGGAGTCCTGATAACAAGAGATCGGGACACTCCATGGTGAAAGTCCCAATATAGATCTGGACCATCCATCCATGAAGGACACATGGCAAAGATCGAGACTCCATCGGTATTTCAGATACCGGGGATTCGAGTTGACAAAGGATTTGTGTCACTAGGGGTCGCAAGTCATGAAATCGGGAAACAACGAGGACCGTCCATCTGAGGGAGGATATGTGGCATTAATCCAGTATCTCAGGAGAATCCTGAAAGAAAGATCCATCAGGATTTCGCAAATCGGGAGTTCGGGAGTCCCGTTGACAAGAGGTCGGACTCTCGTGATTGATAAGTCCCGAAACTTCGATTGGTGAACTCCCAAAATGTTAGCATATGTTTAAGTCTCGATTAACGGACGAGATTCTCTTGGAGGATCCAAGGTCCGTAATGACCGTTGGAGGTGGGGAAGGAACGTGGATGATAGTTCCTCGACCCCTCTCCGCCTTTACAAGCAATGCATGAACGTGATCCCTTTGGAGGATCCTAGGGTCTGTAATGACCGTTAGATTTGAGGAAGAGACGCAGGCATTAATTCCACGACCCCTCTTTCCCTTGCGAGAGATGAAGGAATTGGGACCGTAGACCCCATGGTCCATGGAAGTACCTAGACCGTCCATCTATAGAGCACACGTGGCTGTCGGTAAGCGCTTCAGCACCCGGGAAACCAAAGGGCAAGAACCCTTGTCTTCATGAGTCACGAAATCTCGATCACCGAAACCCCAAAATGGCGTGAGGTGTGAATGAGATTAAGGAAAGTCGAGATTTGATCATGACCATTGATCATCCAAAAAATATCATGACCATTGATTTTGGCTGAAGGTCACCACCGTCAATCGAAGGGACACGTGGCTGTCGGTCGACGTTTCAGCATTTCGACATCCGGGAAACCAAAGGGTAAGAAACCTTGCCTTCGCAAATCGACAAATCCCGATACCCAAAATCCTAAAGTGCTCGGTAATAGAAAAGAGAAGTCCCGAAGGGATCTAGACCGTCCATCAAAGGAGACGCGCGATGAGCGGTTAGAGTTCAGGGAAAGGTCCTGAAATCCCGTGGACCATTGGATCCACACTCTTAAGAGCCGTCAATCTCTTACATGAATTTCCATAACGAAATTGAGGGATTTGAATGACAAAGAATCTTGGAGTCGTTGCATTTCGAGCTCCCAAATACCGAAACCCCAGAAGGATCCATATCGTTGAATCAGGGGAGGATTACGACCATCGATCTCCCTTTGGAGGGAAACTTGCCATTCGCTAGCCCTGTCAGGGTTCGACGTCTCACTGTTTCGAGCTTCGGGGTTTGCAGAGTCGAAAGAATCGACGTTCTGGTAAGCAATGAGTTGCGAAGTGCGAAGAGACGCCATACTGGTTCGGCCCATAGTCGTGACCCACAACCACATGAAGGTGAACATATGAGGAACTAGTAGACGCTAGGTCCCCCATGAGTAATTCGGGGATTTTGATCCTCGAGAAATCGATGAAAATTTTGATTTTCATAGTGGGTACGTTACAAATTGGTATCAGAGCATGGTTACAACACTCGACCTGCTTGGGCTCATGAACGAGTTGCGCAGAAGCTCCATCTGGGACACTCTTAAAAAGAGTAACCCTCTATCTTAACCCTCTTAATTCCAAAAAGGTCAAAGTCATAAATGAAAACCCGATTGTGTTTGCATGTGAAAGAAATATGATGATCCGGATTATTTTCGGCACGAAATGAGAGCGGAGATATAATAAAGAAATGCACAGAGATATTGCAGATATTCAATAATATAACAGAAATGTATCAAAGATGCAACCATAAACATAGATATACAGTAATACACGATTTCT
>ML792101.1:33981-129998 GCA_009831015.1 Picea engelmannii | reverse complement strand
GATTGTTGAGAGGGGATATGCTGAAAAAGAGGCCATGATTGCTGGAGAAAGGTGGTGGAAGGTACCTAGAATGGTGGCGTTAACTTCCACCGAAAACAATACCGTATTTGGAATTCATTGGCCCGAAGAACCAAGAGCAGCTCGCTGGCCCTGAATGAAATGTCTCACAAGCTGGTAGGTAGATGGCTCCTCAAGAATTAATGAGGGATGGGGGGGTGAACCGCCCATCCATAGAGCCATCAGGCCTGACCAGTGTGAGGGAAATTTCACCACATGCAACCTCGCAAGAGGATAAGGCATGAGGGAGAAGCGATTGGGGAAGACGCGAGGGGAGCAAGAGAACTCTTGAGATATGCAGAGTGAGTGATAGCAGAGAAGGGGGAGAGTAACCCTCATTCTTGGTCACTGGAAATCCGAGACACAGTCTCGCAGCATCGTGGTCTCAGCTCGGGGGTGGCTAGTTGTAAATCCTATCGAAATAGCTGAGCCTACGGTTGGGTGGAAACGAGCACCCCTCTCAGCAGTTGCACTCACTTCTGGTGTTATTTCTGATAAGTGTTTTACCTCTTGCATCTTGAAATTCATATGCTGACATATATGCTTATAAGCTGTGAAATTGTGAATGATTACAGTATAATACTATCTGTGTAGTGTTTGGTAAGAAAGGGTAGATGTATGCTTGTAACAGAAAAACCATGCATGGCTTATGTTGATAGATAAATTTATTTATGCATAAGTTGAACCAAGTTAGAATTCTAGTCCGTTCTTGGGAATTTGTTTCCCCTTATCTCTCTCCAAGAATGCCCTGGAATAGATCTCTCCATAGAGATACCCTTCTTGGAAAAGTTTACCAAGAACCTGGAAAAAGGACTTGAATGCACAAGTCTTAGCAACCCTGTATGAGGAAGAATGATCCTCTTGAAATCCCAAAGTATCAATGTAGGGATAAGTATCGATCGACGAACAAAATCCTATCGGAAGATCTGCAGTCATTCACGACCGTTAGATTGGTGGAAGAAACAAGGGAGTTACATGCCTTACCCCTTTTCTTTTATCTTCGAGAGTAGTGAGGAAATGGGGACCGTAGATCCCCAAGGACTGTGTGAGTATCTAGATTGTTGGTTTTTCCCCGTCCAGAGAGTAGGGGGAGAGTGCACGACGTGGGACATATCTGAGCCGTCAGATCTTAGCTAGAAAACCCGACAGCCATTCGATCTGTTAGGAGATGCATGAGGATTAAGCCCTCGTGAACAAGGGTGAAAGTCCCAAGAGAGGAGTTGGTATCGGGGATTTGGAGTTCGGGATTCCGGGAGTCCTGATGACAAGAGATCGGGACACTCCATGGTGAAAGTCCCAATATAGATATGGACCATCCATCCGGGAAGGACACGTGGCAGAGATCGAGAGTCCATCAGTATTTCAGATACCGGGGATTTGAGTTGACAAAGGATTTGTGTCACTGGGGGTCGCAAGTCACGAAATCGTGAAACAACGAGGACTGTCCATCTAAGGGAGGATACGTGACAGTAATCCAGGATCTCGGGAGAATCTCGAAAGAAAGAGCCCATTGGGATTTCACAAATTAGGAGTTCGGGAGTCCCGTTGACAAGAGGTCAGACTCTCATGATTGATAAGTCCCGAAACTTTGACTGGTGAACTCCCAAAATGTTAGCATATGTTTAAGTCTCGATTAATGGATGAGATCCTCTTAGAGGATCCAAGGTCCTAACAACCGTTGGAGGTGGGGAAGGAACGTGGATGATATTTCCTCAACCCCTCTCCGCCTTTGCTAGAAATGCACGAACATGATCCCTTCGGAGGATCTGAGGGTCTATAATGACCGTTAGATTTGAGGAAGAGACGCAGACATTAATGCCACGACCCCTCTTTCCCTTGCGAGAGATGAAGGAATCGAAACCGTAGACCCCATGGTCCATGGAAGTACCTAGACCATCCATCTATAGAGCACATGTTGCTGCTGGTAAGCGCTTCGATGTTTCGACACCCAGGAAACCAAAGGGAAAGAACCCTTGTCTTTGCGAGTTGCAAAATCCCGATCACCAAAACCCCAAAATGGCGTGAGGTGTGAATGAGATTAAGGAAACCAGGATTTGATCATGACCATTGATCATCCCAAAAAGATCACGACTGTTGATTTTGGCTGAAGGTCATCACCGTCCATCGAAGGGACACGTGGCTACCAGTTGACGTTTTAGCGTTTCGGCATCCGAGAAACCAAAGGGCAAGAAACCTTGCCTTCGCAAATTGCGAAATCTCGATACCCAAAATCTCAACGTGCTCGGTAATAGAAAAGAGAAGTCCCGAAGGGGTATAGACGGTCCATCAAAGGAGACGCACGGTGAGTGGTCAAAGTTAAGGGAAAAGTCCCGAAATCCCATGGACCGTTGGATCCACACTCTTAAGAGCCGTCAATCTCTTACACGAATTTCCATAATGGAATTCAGGGATTTGAATGACAAATAATCTTGGAGTCGTTGCATTTCTAACTCCCGAATACCAAAACCTCGGAAGGATCCATAGCATTGAATCAGGGGAGGCTTACGTCCATTGATCTCCCTTTGGAGGGAAACTTACCATTCGCTAGCCCTGTCGGGGTTCATCGTCTTGCTGTTTCGAGCTTCAGGGTTTGCAGAGTCGAAAGAATAGACTTTCTAGTAAGCACTGAGTTGCGAAGTGCGAAGAGACATCGTAGTGGTTCGGCCCATAGTCGTGACCCACAACCACATGGAGGTGAACATATGAGGAACTAGCAGATGCTAGGCCCCCCGTGAGTAATTCAGGGATTTTGATCCTCGAGAAATCGACAAAAATTTTGATTTTCGTAGTGGGTGCATTACATGTTCTATTTGAAAAAGGAAAGTCAGTAAAAATTTAGGAGTATTTTTCTTATCAAATAAGAAAGTTATTAGATTAAGTTTTGAAAGACTTGATCACTACAAGTGTGTATCACTACAAGTTGGTATAAAAAACACTACTTATTTGAACACAAATATCCCAATGAACTAAGATAAGCAGTTAGTAAATTGACAGGGGAAGAGATCTTGTCAGGAAGAGCTACCCTTTCAGAAAGAAAGGGGGAGAGTAGCTAGAGGAAGAGAGAGCATATTGATAGGGGGGCTCATTCAGTTATGGAAGGAAGAGCATGATTGCAGGGGGAGTTACCCAAGTTTATTTTTTGGTCAACAACATGCACAAAGACAGAGGTTGATCATAAGGGGAGAAACCCTTTTCCATTGATGTCAAAAGGGGAGAGTAAATTCAGAAGATATAAACATCATCATAGGGGGAGTTTGTGTATGAGGTTAGTGTGTTTCCATCAATGAAAAAGGGGGATATTGTTGGACATACTGTCATCGATATGTTTTCATTGATGTCAACAGTCATGATAATTTGTTATGATGGCAACATGAATCGGTCATGAACGGTTATACAGTTGGAATTAGTGTCAGGATGGCCAATAAGGTATGTTGGTGTGTAATGAAGGGTCAATGATGGAAAGACAATGAAGCAAAGAGGCAAGGTTAATCTCAAGAAGAAAAATATACTAAATATCGACATAAGAAAAGCACGTTAAGGATGAAGCAATTTGTGATTATTGTTGATCCTGATAGGATCAACAATGATCCTATGATCAAAGATTAAGAGAGATAGTGCTGCGGAAATATGACATGAAGAAAATATCATTGAACAAGGGAAACCTTTATAAAATATCAAGAAATGGGAGTCATTCATCAAGAATTCAAATGAAAACTCGACCGTTGGATCATAAAGGAAACCTGCCTAAAGAACAAAAAGAGTCATGTCCGTTGATGTAGATTTTGGGACAAATCAGGACAATCATATCGAAGGGAAGTCAGAAGAGTTAGATATCAACTAAAAAATCTGAAGCAGGAGCTTCCAAAGATATCTTAGTCATTGGATTAAAGCTGAGTAGAACAATAGTCAACCCTGACGTTGACTACTTCGGAGAAAAGAAGCCCAGAATGGGTATGATTACCCGAAGACTGAATTCTCGAAGTGGACATGAGTCATCCAATATGAGATACATTTTGGGAGTTAGGACAATTGCTACATCCAAGAGAAGAACATGTTCCACATGAGGAGATCCATATCAACAAGGACACGTGGCGCAATCATATGATGATTGTTATCACATATTATGGTATGGGGTGTTTTCCCCATTGGATTTGGCTCTTGGGTGGAAAAATTCGAAGAATGGGGTTAAAAACCCACTAAATGGCAATTATCATAAGTCCGTCGGAGTTGATGTGACCATTTGGTGCGTTTTTATAAGAGGCACATAGATCTGGGTGACTGAGATCTGGATGCTCCAGATTGACGGTTGTTGGCCATATCGGGGCCTCAACATGCGCATTCGTTAAAATTTTTAGAGGTGAAATGTGTCATCTAGAGACACACATCGAGCCCAAAAGCGAGGAAGAATCAAACCTCTTTTCACAGTCTTGATATGCACATGTGCATATAGTGCCCTATCCTAGATCGACAAGTGTTCACCTCATAGTTTTCCCCCACTCCTTCTCTCTCCTCTGTCCACCACATATCCCACTCCCCTATCACTTTCACTCCCTCACACTTGTCCCCTCCTCATCTCCCACCATCTGTGCCACTTCGCTCTACATCACCTCCATCCCATTACACCTTGGCTCCTGCTTGTGTGCTCCCCATGTTATCCTAAGTCTCCTCTTCCCATCCACGACTGTCCACTTGGATATCTCTCATCCATTGTTCCATGTTGAGCACACCAATCACCTCATAATCAACCATGTCTTCTGTCAGACCTCCCTACAAGCATCCAACTCAGACCCAGATGAAAGAATGCTAAGACCGCCACATTCCATAGATGCATAATTGACTTGGGTCTTCCCCGATCCTGATGAAATAGTTATTGATGTTGGTGGTGGTGGTTGAACATCATTTATTTAGGTGGATATTGGTGTCCAGCCACCTTTTCCAACTGGCTCAAAACAATTTTCCAACAATTTTGGCAATAAACTATTTTTAACAGGTTTTAACTTCCGAGGCCATTTTGAAGGCCTAAATGAAGGTTTTTCGAGACCTAGGTTCTCAATTAAATCCAAATGAATTATTTATCCCATTAAATGAATCTCCTCGATGATACCTTTCCAACGATCTATTATACGCCTAAAACGGAGATCGTATGCAAAAGTTACGACCCCGGGAAGTTGATGTACTAACTTACGCAAACGGGGCCCACATGACTTTCGGCGCTTCATCTCCTAGGGTTAGGTTTTTGGATGTCTAGGGTTTTTAGAATTCTTATTTATTGTAAAAAGGCCTTCAGAGCCTCATTGTAATCATCTTCTTGCGAATGCGAGTAACCGTCACATCTCTTCTTAGAGATAAGCTAGCACCATTCTAGAGAGTCTTTCACTCTGTATTTTTACAGTCTTTGTACAGTTATTTCATTAATAGAAATCGTGTATTACTATATATCTGTGTTTATGGTTGCATCTCTGATACATTTCTGTTACATTATTGAATATCTGTGATATATCGATGCATTTCTTTGTTATATCTCCACTCTCATTTCGTGCCGAAAATAATCCAAATCAGTGGTATCAGAGCAGGCTGCTCTTGATTGTTTTTTCAGTGCATGTCCCCGACGAGGTCCAAGTATAAAAAGTTGGGTCTCAATATTGTCTCTCTTGAAGACAATCTTTCTCTCACACCCAAGAAACCCTCAATGACGAAAGAAAAGAAAAACAACAGAGTAGACGATCCTATCAATCTGTTGCTTGAGAAAGCTCTCAGGTGACAGAGGGACTAAATGATGGAGAATTTTGCCCACATCCTTCAATGCCTTCCAATAGCATCAGACCCATATTCATAAAGAAGCCACTTTGGAGGCACCTCACCTTTCAAGGTACAATTTAATTTTTATATTCCTATATTTGAAGGACAAATAGATGCACAAGCCCCAGAAAAATGGTCAACTCTACTAGAAGGTTATTTCTCTGTTCACAATTTTTACGACAAAGAAAAGATTACCTTCGCACTCCTTAAATCTCTCCCTCATGTCAAACATTGGTGGGAAACTTACTGGAAGCAAAGTTACACAGAGGAGTTTGGAATATATGGGGCCGATCCCACTTGGGATTTTTTTATGGATGCGGTAAATGAACAATATTACCTTGTTGGAAACTATGAGGACTAGTACATGAGATGGACCACACTGCGGCAAGAGAGGGGAAAAGTAGCTCTAAATTTCACCAATACCTTCCATACCTTTCCCGCCAAGCTGGGTATCAAAGACTCCAAGTGACATTTGGTTTTTAAATACCGTGGAGCTCTACACAGATACATCCAGACTGAAATGGATTTTCTGGACATCTCATCACCTGGTGTTGCTTATCGATATGCTGTTAAAATTGAGCAGAAATTTAAGCACCAGAAAAAACGGGAGTTTGGGTCTTCAAATCCACAGCAACCAAAGTATGACAAAGACGACCCTAACAAACAATCTCCCAAAAACTAGTCCAATACATAGGAAAAGAAGGGTCACGGGAAGACAAATAAGGACACCAAAAAATGGTACGGTTCCACAAAGGCCCCTAGCACAACACCGATGAATGTTTCTCAAAATAGTCATTGGTGGCCGAGATCAAAGATAGAGAGCCGAACCCTGATTCAAAATTTTATTTTGAAAATAATGGTAAAGGACAGATCATTAACGTGGACCCCACTACTATTGTCATGACCACAACAATTCGACTAGAAGAACCAACAGATCCTGAAGAGGGGGAGTGCCTTTTTCATTCGAAAATGTGGGTGAAGGGGACCCCGTTGCATTTTATTGTTGATAGCAGAAGCCAAAAGAACCTCATATCAATAAATGTCATCAAATAGTTTGGATTGTCAACAACACCACACCCGCAACCATACAACATCGAGTGGCTTTTCCAAGGACGAGATCTCTGTGTCAGCCAATAGTGTTGATTATCATATGACATCCAACCCTTCAAGGATGAGGTATTATGTGATGTTTCCCCACTGGATGTCCGTGATGTGCTTGTTGAAGGAAAATCTCCCTGCGGACAGGTAGATCTCCTCAAAGAGCTAGACTCTTAACTCTAAGACAGAAAGTGCTTATCATGGTCACTGACTTCCTTTTAGATATAGGTGGACTAGTGTGTGAGGAGGAAGGATAAAAGAAGTACCTTTTACCAGTGTTTGTCCTTGCACACTTCGAGTTGAGTTCTAATGTTTCTCTCCTCGATAAGCCCTATAGACAAACAAAGTACGACCACTTCCTACTCTATCAAGATTAGTCCAAAATAGGTCTATCTACTAAAGAGACAAATTCATGTGAGATTGAACATGAATTATAAATAAACAGGCCAAGCAAATTATATTAATGAGGACAAACATTACTTACAGTCGTAGATGGATTGCAACAGTTTTGTCGCCCAGTTTCGTCAATTCCTTCAATTAATCCATGATCTGGGCAACACCACTTATAAGATCATCTCTGTTCCAACACCACTTATAATATCATAAGTTTGGTGTGATTCTCCCTTTCCAGTCCCCTTTCACCATGAGAAAGCTTGCTTATATAGCCTTGGAGAGGCTCAACAACTTGAGATATATTTGGGGTGAGTTGAGGATTTTCCTCCTTCAGTTAGGGATTTTCCCTAAGATCATGGATTGATTGAGGATTCAAATCCAACGACCTTCTAAGAATGAAAATATCCTTCCCCCATTCTTCTTAACAAATCAATTGCTTCCCAGAATAGGTAGCGCTCCCTCAAAAGGGCACTCAGAGCGTTATAATGCTCCCTAGTAGTGTATAGGGGAGCGCCAACACTCATGAGGGTAGGAGCATTGATGCAAGAGCATCACTCACTCCTCAAGCGAGCTAGCGTGGAGCGGAAGACAGCTGGACATCCCTAGCATAAATTTTGAAACACCTTGATATTGTTGCGCCAAACATTAATGTGTAGAGTTAATGAAGTGCACTTTGTATATTGTAATGGGCCTTGAGAGGATAGCTCACGTCCTTAGGTAGATGAGGAATTTATGATAGTTAATGTAAAGTAGGTAGATTAGTTAATTCTAGAATTGATAGCTAGAGTTCGAGAGGGAAACGAGATATAGACGCCCTCCTTTGTACATTGTAACATGATTCATTTAGGAGCAAGAAGAGAAGAGCAGAGAAGAGGATTGTATGAAGAACACTCCATGTACATATATTGAATTAATAGAAGAAAACTTTGATTCAATTCCATGGTTATGTGTTATTTCTCTGTGTGTTGATATTATGCTCATGGATGTTTGCTTCCTGTCATACATTTGCTTCTATATGCTGTGTATGTGATTTCATGGTTAATTTGAAGTCTGAGAGGAAGAGTAAATGAGTTTCAATTGTTTCTCTAAGTGATCCAAAAGATTACTGCAAGGCGTGCATTTGAATTTGTCCGCAAGGAGTGCGTGACTGCAGGGTTTACTTAGAGAAGGCTTTTGTTCTCATTTCCTTGAAGAGTGCAGGTAGGCACAATGTCGTGCAAGGAGTGCGCAGGCCAAGTGAATTCTCAGAGTTGCGATTTTGAGCAAAGCCTTGAAAGACTGCTGCTGCAAGAGTGCGCAGGGTCAAAAGACTTCAACACTTAGAAGTTGTTGAATATTTTCCGCAAGGAATGCGTGCAAGAAGTTCTCAAAAGGAATTGAGAATTCGAGAACAAGCTCAGGAGGAATAGGCCTTCAAATTTGTCGAAGGATAAGCGCAAGGAAAGTTGTCGTTGAACGCTCGAGTGAAGCACCGCAGGTTTGCGTGCAGGGTGACGAGTTCCGCAGAAGAGCGTCTCATCATTTCAGGGATTTCATTTGGAAGAACGGGCAATCGGAATTCTCCGAGGAGAATTCGCGAGAATCCGAGGGCCGTTGGATCTTGCAGAGGTGCAAGGAAGTTACTGTGCAGGTGTGGAAGACAGGTGGTCAAGATCAGGGAATCTCGCGAGCTCGGGGCTCGTAAGTTGAAAGTCCTAATATTGGGAGGTATAAGTCACGAGGATGCGAGGTCGCGAATTTCGGCACCTCGGACCTCGGGAGTTGACGGGANTGGAAGACAGGTGGTCAAGATCAGGGAATCTCGCGAGCTCGGGGCTCGTAAGTTGAAAGTCCTAATATTGGGAGGTATAAGTCACGAGGATGCGAGGTCGCGAATTTCGGCACCTCGGACCTCGGGAGTTGACGGGGAAGTTACTCAAACTCGCGAGCAGCGAAGTCGCGAGAGAGCGAGGTAGCGATAGCGCGAAAACTCGAGGGAGGCGACGGGTGTGGACGAGTCAAATCACACGTGCTCTGTGGAGTTTCGGCACCTCAGGTATCGGAGGTTAGAGAACCAAATTATTGGTATTGCGAGTAGCGAGGGCACGAGTAGCGAAATCCCTTCGAGGAAAGTCAGCGGGTTGACTGACCATCGGGTCTCGGGGATCCAAGAACCTAGTGTATAACCTTTGGACTTGCGGGGTCGCGAGTTCCGATCCTCTGAGGAATTAAGGGAGAGGATTGCGCGCGAAGAGAACCTGTGGGGTGCAGTTTTCCTCGATTGGGAAAAAGAAGAACTGTTGAGTTCTTCGGGCCGTGAGTGAAATAAGGTCTTGAAGGAAGCGGTCGTGCTCGCAAGGAGTGCGGGTTGTTGTCAGAGTGGTATCAGAGTGGGAATTTATTTGCTTTCTATAGCAGAGAAGAAGAATTCACCATGCCGCCCAGAAGAGAAAGGAAATCACCTGGTCCGGAAGATAGGGATGTGCGAAGAAGAGGTAGGCCGACAGGAAATCCAGAAATGGAGAGACAGATGAGGGATCTTCGAGAAAGGCTTGAAGACACGGAGGTAGTTCAGAGATGCGAAGTTGGTGTAGGGGATCTTAGTGATTCCAAAGTTGAAGAGGAAGCTGGACATGAAGAAGAGGTCACAACAGAGGATGCATCAACTGAGCGGTTGATTAAAGCCATTGCCAAAATGGGCATGAAGGCGAAGATGGACATTCCAGTCTACGAGGGGAGTCTGGATGCAGAAGAGTTATTGGATTGGATCCGAGCTCTTGACACCTACTTCGATTATGAAGATATCGAAGAGGACAAGAAGGTCAAGCATGTTGTTACACGCTTGAAAGGACATGCAACATTGTGGTGGGACGAGCTTCAAGCTGACAGATGCTGTAAAGGAAAGTAGAAGATCAAAAGCTGGGATCGAATGATCGTGAAGATGAAGGCAAAGTTCATCCCGAGAGACTACCAAATTACACTGTTCAGGAAGATGCAGAACCTGAGACAGAAGCTGATGACAGTGAAAGAATACACTGAAGAATTCTATCGACTAAACATCAGAGCAGTTCATCGGGAGAGCGATGATGAAAAGGTTGCTAGATATCTGAATGGTTTGAGATACGACATTCAAGATGAATTAAGCATGGTTACCATAAGAATGGTGGAGGATGCTTATCAGATGGCTCTGAAAGCCGAAGAAAAGATGATCCGTAAGCAAGGTCAGCGAGGGCGAGGCAGAAGTCAGCCCAGAGGCAAGGCAATTTCCCAGGAGAAACACCAGAAGCCCAAGGAGGAATGGAAGAAACCTCAGGGTAAGATTGAGAGAGGTGGAACCTCACAGCGAGGGCCTGTTGGCAGCCAATTCAATTTTTTCTATTGTCCTATAAGCTGCCTACACCTATGTCTTCCGAACTTCAAATTGTCATCGTATTTTTCAAATAGATGATATTTTCATTTATTGCGACACTTGCAATTTTGTCTCCATTAAGTTTTCACGACTATAAGTGTGAAAACTTCTTTCGAGGTCACATTTCAATCACTATCTGAATTTTCGTCATCTTTTATCGATATTTTCTATGGCACTTACCTTTGGTTTATCGTTATGTGGCTAAAAGGATTTTTGAACTATGCCTATTTGGACATTCTTATATTGATTTCATAACTTGATTTTATTAAGTTTGTGAGGCATTGAGCATATAGATTTATACTTTGTATGACCTGCCTAATCATTGATTCATTGGATTGCATAGGGGTCATGATTTATTTTTATTTTTATATATGATGTGATCCTTATTGTTAATCTTTTTATCGCTCTTGGCTTGTCAATTTTATGAGTATCGATTGGCACAATGGGTTAAAACTTTTGATTTATACAATGGCGCATGGTTAACACTCGATGTTGGTTACACATTGAATATTCATGGTTTAAAAGCTACAGTTGTTTTGGCACGTTGGAATAACACTCACCATTTGATTCTTTGGTTGGCCAAATGATATGGTTTTTGAACTATGCTATGATTGATTGAATAGATGTGGAATTTGTCGGTTGTAATTTACCATAACTATTATGCATGGCGGTGAATAACGCCACCACCCTCGCATGCACACATTAATACTTTCCCCCTTTGATCGTTCATTGTTGTTAGACTGAATAACTCTGCTCCTATGCGTTGGTGAATTCGAACCAAACCCTTACCATGTGCTCGATTCATGGCACTAGTCGTCCGAGCTGAACCCAATGGGAGCCAAACTCTGTTGATGTTTGACAGTGCCCACGGTGACCTCGAGGAAAATGGGTGGCTTCCATTTTAACAAATATTCAAGGGTTTTAACCTCTGCGTAGCTCGACAATTTTCTTTGACCTTTGATGGCTGTTGAGCCAAGGTCGGCGATATTCAACTGGAAATTGATGAACAGTTTATCAGTCTTGATACGGGTTTTCCTGCCACTGGACAACGATGGTCCAAGAATTGCAAAGTAGAGGAGGTCCCATGGACACTGCTCTTCCAGTCGCGTAAAATCACCTCCTGTGATAAAGGTATGCCCGTGACCATGCTTAAACAACGCTGGCACGATTTATTGATGATAATCAAACAGTTTATCACCTGTTTGGGTCGGTACGGGTTTGTGTTCTTACACCACCTTCATTTGTTTATGGTGTTTATGGGTTATCATCTCAATATGCCCTATTATTTGCATAGAAGCTTGTTTAAAATGTCAAAGAAGTACAAAAGAAATCAGGCTGATAGTAGCCTTTTTCATTATGGGATGGTTAAGCTTATTGTTGTCTGTCATTTGAGTCTGCACGGGGATTGTTGGAGCAATTTCGTGGCTCGCAATGGTTTCGGGGATTCAAACCTTACACAGGTCGACAAACCAGTGGTGAGCAAGGTCAAGGTTGTACCTCCAGTACCCTACCATACCCTACTGCCCAAACCATTGGCCGAACTTCCTACCGACCTACCCCACACTCTGACTAAGGGTGTTGAGACTGTTACGCCTATGGGAAAAAATCCCAAGGCAAACCTCACTGCAAATGCTAAAGGGAAAAATAATGCCCATTTGATTTCACGGATGGCAAGAAATAAGACAAATCCCCCTGTCGAACCAAACCCTATCGTGTTGAGTGACGACTCGGATTCGGAAGTGGAGCATTTCTTGGCTAGCGAATACCCCTATTCACAAGGTTTGTGTGCCGAACCCTCGTATGAATTTGTGTCAAAACTACCCCCCTACCTACAGGAAGACCCTAACTACCCAGGCATTAAGTTGCCTTGTGAAGCCCCCAATCATTTATCCAAACCCTCTCCTGCTCTGTTTAAATCTACGGTGCCACCCTGTGATCAATGCAGTTCGTGGTTATAGCGATATTATCTGGATGTTCTGATTCTCCAGTCAAGAATTCAATCTTTGGAGGACCAGGTTGCATTGCTTACCAGTCAAAAGGCCAAGCTACAAGCCACTGATAAGAAACAAAAGACAACATGCTCCATCTTGTTTAAAAATGTGGAATCAGCCACAGCTGTCGTGAATTCTAAGTTGGCATAGTTGAGCAGCCTCGTCATCACATAGGTATATTTTGATATCACTTGTTTATGTAACAATTCGAATTCGGTTTTAAACAGTTCTGTTTACAACATTGATTGGCTCTGTTACATTGTATGCATTCTATACATAGCTTTGCTTTGAATAAATGGAAGTTCATTTTCCCAATTTAGCTTTTCTTAGATTTTCATTGATTTGATTGATTTTAGTGTGGATTTGATTTGTTTGATTGAGTTAAAATGGATGCTCTGCTGTCAATTGAGGTCGTTTGCATCTATTCTAGACAAGAGTTGTTTCTCATATTCAATTTTGAACGCAATCATATTTCGATTCAATTTCGTTATAATGCATACGCTATGATTGGTAACGATTTCGATGAGGTTAATTGTTATGGTTTGTTGTGCCATTATGATTTTTAAAGAACAAGATTTCAACTCGAATAATTTCCAATGTGACTTTGTTTCTTCAGAAACAATGTTGTTTATTTAAGCCTGTACCAACGCACTCAAATCATAAAATAGATTTAATTCATAATGAATATGCTAAAAACCCAGCCGGTTAATTCGCATTGGTTTACTGTTAGCTAGACCATGTTATCAGTTGGATTCGTATTTGCGATAGATACTCTGTTTGAATTTGATTTGTAAAATGAGATTGGTTATATCCGGATTCACGATTTGTTTCTATGTTAAACTCGTTCATGATTCGTTTGAAATCAATGATTTCGTTCAAAACCAATCAAGTTTATTTGCCCATTTTACAATACCCAATTATCACTTATGTCGATTCTAATCAAAGTCAAATTAATCTGGTTACGATTTTGTATGAGTTGATTCTCGTCCCTGTTCGAATTGGTCTACCTGTCGCGTGAATCGTTTGATGTCATGACAGTTATAACAATTTTAAAACGATTCTGTGTTGATCGGATCGTATCTCCTGTTGTTGGAAAAACACAACGTTTGCTTGTCATYTSTTTGATTGCATTACTTTTCGAATTRGATMTGAAGCGATTTTTAAAACTGTTTGGTTCTGTCTACCCGATTACAATCGAAAYAGAGTATGACTATTTCTCTATTCGGTTATTGAAATTTGATTCTATTGGATTGCAAATGATATAACATTTTCAAATGAAATGATTTGTTATTGGTGGTTAATTCAATTTGATTTTATTAAAAAGATTTGATTCAATTTCCATTCTGATCTTGTATGTTATTTTAGACTAGCTACAAAATCAGATGATTTTGTAGCTAAGTCTGTAGAATTAGATTTTTATTGTTTTGCTAATAAAATATCTTTCTAACTTGTTATTTTTGGTCCATTGCAGATGAATTCGAAATTGCATTGGATTTGATGAGCAGTTAGGGCATATTTGAAATATTTTGATATCATTTTAGTTTCCTAGTTTAGTTGATCTTGGGAATATCTTCCCAGATTATGTAAACAGTTTGATAACTGCCACAGGGAGGTTTTACCCTGTGGAAAAACTTATAAATACTTATTATTTTTGTAATAATGATCATCCTCATTGGTGGGAGAACAAGGATATGGAATTTTAATACAGACTGAGACAGAATTTGATATTCTTCTACAACTTTAGCTTTTCATAATATCAATATTTTGTTTTATGTTTATGTGTATCTATTTGCATTTGGTTAATGACTACTTTAGCTATCTTAATCTTTTTGCAAATGATATGATTTAATCACTATAATCTGTATCTGATTTCTTCCAGTATTTAAAAAACATAGTAATTGTTTGATTCAGTTTGTGAACGACAGATTTCTCTTCTTCATAAGTTGAATTATTAAATATAAGTTTTTGAATAACAGGTTTCCCTTATTGCAGAGATTTATAAATCATATAATTGTCATGATTTTTTATGTCTTATTTGTCCTGTAAATAAACTCAAAGAGAAGCATAACCTATCGTTTACGAGAAGCTTTTGGATCATCCGGTGCGAGTTTCCTTCCTCCGACCAGCTTCGAAGTCATCATACCCAGGACAAATCTGGAGCGTTTCCAGGTCAGTTTGTCATTTGTTTAGTATATTAGATTGTTTAATTTCAGTAAGTTTAATTTCTTGTTTATAAAATTATAAAATAAAAAAGAAATACCTTTCTCTGTCTTAGGACAGATTGCAAATGAGTTTTACAGGTTTTATTTAAATCTGTCAGTTGTAGATATTGTATATTTGTGAATAAGTTATAGTTCAATAAGTAGTTAGATAATTAATTATTAGAGTTAGTGTAATAGTAATTAGTAGTTTATATTTAGTTTTAGTTTAATTTATTTAGTAGTTTGTTTTAATTAGATTAGTGTATTAGTTTGTTTTAATTAGATTAGTGTATTAGTTTGTTTTTAGTTAATTTGTTTTATTAGTTTTAGTTAGTTTAGTTTGTTTTATTTTTTTTAGTTACATTAGTTAGTTTAGATTAGTTTTCTCTTTGGTTTTCTTAGAACCTTAGAACGGCCAACGGAGCCGTTAAACCCGTCAGGGTGGTTCATTCCAAATGGCTTGGGTTATTAGACAACCCCGGACTGGTTCCACTCTCTCAGTTGACGGACGGTCAATTTTGCCCATCAACAAATGGCGCTAGAATGATGGCATGAACTAAATTAATGGAACGAGGCAGTCGCAAGACTCCTCCCCCCCCAATTGCTCACCCATAGTGACCAAAATCCATTCTCAAGATAATATTCCCCTTCAAACAAAAACTACTTCAACCGAAGATCCACAGATCACAGTTGAGCCAACAACCCCTAATCCTACAGGTGGTGACACACAAGAGATTATCCACCAGTCTCTTATTAAAACACATAGTGCCTTAGCTCGTCTTAGGCAACCAAACCGTCCATGGGGACAACCTTTGGACTTCTCTGATATCAGAGAACAATTAGGTGACATTAATCTCACTGTGAATCCTACAGTTCCAATCACAAATCCTGCTGCAGGAGGATCTAGGATACCTCCTTCACCACCTCCCTCATCTCCTTCCTCTTCTGGAGGACACTCCTCTTCAGACGAAGGAAATTCACCTTCTCAGCCTTCCACACCCACTACCCCAATGGAAAATCAGAACAACCCTGCTAGACCCTGGTTGGACCAGGATGTTGTAGGTGTACCTGGAGCCCAACACCCTTTACCTAAACACCCGGAGAAATGGCTTCCCAAGTTTGATCCCGATTCAAAACAGATAGTTGAAGATCATATCAAAAAAATTATGTTATCCATTAGACTCCGCAACGTTGAACATGAAGACGTTGTCTGTAGGTTGTTCCCTTATACTTTTGAGGGTAATGCATCCACTTGGTACTTTTCCCAACAACCCCATACCATCGTGTCTTGGGAAAAGTTTGAGTCATTCTTTTTGGAAAAATTCGGAGATGGTAAACCTCTGGAAGTCTTAGTCATGGATGTTTCAAGCTTAAAAATGAACCCAAAATAAAAAGTTAAAGATTTTAATCAAAGATTCTTAACACTTAAAAATCGAATCCCTACAGATTCTATGCCTACTGAGAGTCTTGTAATATCCTACTACACTAAACCTCTACATCAAAGTATAACTATTTGGGTTAAACGATCTAAAAAAGCCACGTTGTTAGAAGCCTTCGAGGAGGCTACCCAGATTGAAAAAGACATACTTAGTCTTAAGGACTCTTCTAGCAATGAAACTGAGACTAGCTCTTCTTTCAAAAAGAAGATTGAAATTCTCCCCAGACCTACACAAAGTAAAACACAACCTGAAAACTTTGATTTTGAAAACCTAACTAAAGTTGTTCAAAAACTGTCTAATCAAGTTATAGATTTAAAAAGGTCAATTGAAGAAGCTTCCTCGAGTAAAGGACCCTACAAACCTCTTTTCTGAAAGCCCTTTCCTACCAATCGACCTTACCCAAACACCGAAGGCTTAAATCTAGAAAGTTTTCAATGTGCCCTTCAAACAATCCTAGAAGCCCAAGATAACTTGATGCCCCCTGATATCCCTCAGGAGGAAGTCAAACAGGAAACAGTTCAAGAAGATGAGTCTTCTCCAAATGTCTTTGGACACTTCTCGGATAGCATCTTTCAAGCCAAATTCGAGACTGTTCACCCTTATAACACTAGGAGTAAGACAACAAACAAGCCTTCTACCGAGAACACTAAAACTTCACCTCCAAAGTCATCTAAATCAGCAGAAGCTAAACAGAGCAATGTCAGCCCCAAATTAGATTATGATGTTGTTGAATATCTTAAAAAATTAAGGGCTAATATTTCTATTTACGAGTTGTTGAAGTTTCCTTTTTTGTTACATAAAATGTTGCAAAATATTTCAGAGAACGGTAAGAATGGTAATGCAAATGGTAACAAGGTTGTGCAAAGCAAAGTTCCGCAGAAGACTTCCACTAAAAATAGTCCTAATCCTCAAGATAAAGGAAGCCTTCCTGTAACCCCTGTAAATAATGTAAATAATGTAAATAATGTAGATAAAGTAGCATCAGAAATTGTGAGTAAAAAACCACAAGCTACTACTCTTAGTACTCGCAAGAATGTACCTCCTTTTCTCTTAACTTTCGAAATTTTCAACAGAAATGTGTATAATTGTATGGTTGACTCAGGAGCGTCATATAATGTGATGCCTTGGTCTGACTGCCAAAAGATTAACGCCGAAGTGGAACCATCTACTTTAAAAATCATACAACTTGATAGAACAAATGTCAAAGTTATAGGGGAACTAAAAAATGTATTGATTAGATTATCGTCTAACCCAAACGTTCATCAGGTTATTGATATAATCATTGTGGATATTCCAGAAGTGTATGGTATGTTTTTGAGCAGGGACTGGTCGGAGCAGCTACATGGTTACTTCGCAACAGATTGGTCTCACTTATGGCTTCTAGAGAACGGTAAGCCTAACAAGATCAGGGTGAATCGTGAGCGTTACCTTAAGTTCACGATCACAGATTTAAATGATCCCAACAAACCATATACACCTTCTGATGATTCACCCGAAGTCCAAGGGATGGACACCTTCTTCGGAAATTTCATGGCTGAAGTTTTACCTATCAACAATCCAAAACAACAGTCCGAGATCGTAGCATATATGCAACCAACAACTTCTATGAAACAGTCCCATGAGCTCGATGAAAATCAAATTTGGTCTCTATATTTCGATGGTTCTAAGTCTAAAGAAGGAGCTGGTGCAGGTTGCATCATTATCGATCTGGCAGGTAACAAGACATTAATGGCTTGCAGACTAGAATTTGAATGTACTAACAATACCGCAGAATATGAGGCTTTACTGCAAGGTCTCAGAAAAGCCTTGGATATGGAAATTCAAACTTGGTTGTATTTGGCGACTCTGAAATAGTGGTTAGACAAGTAAGAGACTCTATACACTGTCTTTCCCCCCATCTCAAACGTTACTAGTCTGAGGTATGGAGTTTAATGAAAAAAAATTATGCTTTCAATATAAATTCCATTCCTAGATTAAACAATGCTGAAGCAGATCTGCTAACTAATGTAGCCTCTAAACTTCTTCTTGCAGAAGGCTTGTCCCCAAACGCATTCTCCGTGGAGCTACTGTTTCGACCATCTATTCCTGACAATATCACAAACTGGAGAGTATTTGATGATGATCAACAGATCATTAACTTTCTGCACATGGAAGAAACCTTTCAAGGCACCGTGGTAGATGAATGCACGCACAATGACAATTTGCACGATTTTATGGTAATACCTGATCCGAAATCTGCTGAAGCTCTATCGGACATGGTAAATTCCATACCCAAATCCATAGTTAGATTAGAAAATTTTTATGATTTTGAAGATAAATTTAAAAAGACGGTCAATTGTAAAACTAATAGTTCCTCATTGTCTTATGAAAAAGTCAATTTAGGGACTAGTGAAAATCCTCAGTGTATCAACTTAGGCTTGGGATGTTCTAGATAAGAAAAAGATGCTTTTGTTAAATTATTTAAAGAATTTAAGGATGTCTTTTCATGGACATACGATGATCTTAAAACGTTCGATCCTAATATTATACAACATGTCATCCCGATGAATCCCCAAACCTTACCCTTCCAACAGAAATTGAGGAAAATGCATCCTAAACTTGAACCGACCGTTCAAAAAGAATTGAATAAACTCCTAAGTGCTAAAATAATCTTTCCTATTAGACACACTCAATGGGTGTCCAACCTTGTCCCCGTCCAGAAGAAAAACGGGGAAATCCGACTTTGTGTCGATTTTCGAAACCTCAATAGAGTGTCTGATAAAGACAATTATCCTGTCCCACCCATGGAACAGATCCTTCAACAAGTATCTGGTTCCAAGAGGCTATCTTTATTGGATGGTTTCTCTGGATACAACCAAGTCCTGATGTCTCCCCCAGACCAACTAAAAACTACCTTCCGTACTCTGTGGGGCACTTATGCTTATCACAAAATGCCCTTTGGATTGATTAATGCTGGTGCTACCTTTCAGAGAGAAATGTACATTGCTTTTTGATGCTTAATCAATCACTCCGTCATAGTTTACTTAGATGATGTGACCATTTATTCTAAGAACAAAGACGATCATCTAGCTCACTTATGAGTCGTTCTGCTATGATGTCGTAAATACGACATCTCCTTGAACCCCAAAAAGTCCATCTTTGCAGTAGAACAGGGTAAATTACTAGGATTCATTGTGTCTAGTGATGGGATGATTATTGACCCCAAAAGGACTCAAGTCATCGCTAAACTTCCCCCACCTACATCCAAAAAATACATGTAGTCTTTCTTAGGCCAGATTAATTTCGTGAGAAGATTTGTCCCCAGTTTCTCCGAAATGGTCAGGCCTCTACAGAACCTGATTAAGAAAGACACCCAATATCACTGGGGACCCACAAAAAACCAAGCTTTTAATGCCATAAAGAAGGCCATAATAGATGCTCCGTCTCTCATGAGCCCTGACTTCTCTCAAGATTTTACACTCTATACTTTTGCCTCTGATCGTTCATATGCTGCAGTCCTTACTCAGAAGAATTCTGATAATAACGAAGTACCCATCGCCTTTATGAGCTCTACTTTCAAAGGTGTTGAACTTAACTACCCAACGGTTGATCGGCAAGCCTACATTGTTTTCAAAGCAGTCAAGCATTTCCGGTCCTATCTTTGAAGTCAAGGACGAAAGTCATTGTCCCCTACCCTGCCATAAGGAACTTGTTAGTGCAGAAGGAGTTAGGAGAGAAGAGAGCTAACTGGGTCACCTCCTTGCAGGAGTATGACCTAGAAATCACCTCGGCTTAGATCATGAGAGGCCAAGGATTGTGTAAGTTGGTTGTTGATTTAGAAATAGGATATCAAGAATATAGTGATACGTCAAACCCAAAACAACGCAATCAAAGTTTGATTGGTTGTGCGCAAAACCTCGTAAGTCCTTGGTACGACGATATTAGATTCTGTCTTGAACATGGATCATCTCCCCGTCACCTTGACCCTGCCAAGAGAAGAGCATTGAGACTAAAGTCCGCCTCCTTTCATCTAATTAACGGTATACTGTTTCGTCAGAATTTTGACGGCGTACTGATGCGCTGCCTCGAAAAAGACGAAATAGAAAAAGTCTTGCTTGAGTTGCATGTAGGAGAAGCTGGTGGTCACTTCGGTGGAGACACCACTGCTCATAAGGTTTTAAGAGCCGGTTACTACTAGACCACACTTTTTAGAGATGCCCATGCCTTATGTCGTAAATGTATCATCTGTCAGAAAGCATCAGGGTGGTTGCAAAAACCAGCCTTTCCCTTGCAACCCGTCTTAGTAGATTCTCCTTTCCAGCAATGGGGCCTTGATATCATAGGTCCTATTAACCCTCCGTCCTCACAAGAACACAATTATATTGTGACAGCCACAGACTACTTTACTCGATGGTCCAAAGTCATTGTGCTAAGAACTGTTAACACAAGTCAGGTGATTTCTTTTCTGAACTCGAATATTATCACCCGTTTCGGTATCCCTGATTGTCTAGTCTTTGATAACACTTCATACTTTTCTTCTCTTGAGATGAGTGAGTTCACTTTGGAGAGAGGAATAAATCTGAAGTATTTTGCTAGTTACTACCCCCAGGGAAATGGCCTAGCTGAATCAACAAACAAGAACTTGATCAAAATTATCAAGAGGACAGTGGCTGAAAATCATAAGAATTGGCACAATGCACTACTGAACGCACTATGGGATGATAGGGTAACACCCAAAGCCGCTATAGGTAACTCCCCCTTTTTTCTCGTTTATGGCAGAGAAGCCATTCTGCCACCCCACATTCTTCTTCCTTCGCTTCAGTTGTCACAAAAGATCCAAGAAGAAGATTGTCCCCCTTTAGAAAACCAAATTAACGCTTTAATGAAGTTAGAAGAAGTAAGAGCCCAAGCTAAGCATAAATTAGATCAACATCAACAATTGATTAAAAGCTGGTTTGATTCTAATTCTGCTTCTGATAGGAATTTTGAAGTAGGCGATCTCATCTTAAAGTGGGACAAACCACACGAAGGAAAGGGTGAGCACACCAAGTTTCAAAACTTATGGCTTGGGCCATTTTTAATTGCTGAAAAGTTGGGTCCTAGTTCCTTTCGATTACAGAATCTTGAAGGGAAGCTTGACACCTATCCGGTGAATGGCCAAGCCCTGAAAAGATACTTTGCTTGATAACTACCCTTGTATATTATGTAAATATTTCTTTTTTGTTTGCATTTTTCGTTTGCTTTCTGTTTTGATTTTGGTTTGAATTGATCAGTTTTTTGTGTTTTTTGAAAAATACGCATGCCTGTGCACTGAGCCATTCAGACAAAGACGATAGAAAAATTTCTTCGCTGAAATAACTTCTGAAAGTTTGTACAAACATCAGTGATGTATTGCTAAATTGATATCTACATTGGAAAAATTATGTTTTTTGAAAGAAGTTTACTGATTTCAATCTCTGAGCAAAGTTTGTCATGATCATCTATTATCTTTTTACGCTGTCCCTTTTCCATAAAGGAATGACTCAAAAAGATGTCTCCCTGTCATAGGAAGTTGTTTTTATAAATAAAACATTTCTGGAGCTAAATAAAGGACAATGTTTAAAAAATTCTGATGAGGTCTGAAAAAAATTGTTAAAATATCAAGATTATCAGCGTCACCCCGCTCAGCTATATATCTACAAAAGAAAAACAAAATAAAATTATTAATAAGAGCTGTGGGAAGTTCTTGTAAACCCGCCGGGATACTGAACAGGTCTGCTGGCAATGGGTAAATGCATGCATGGCGCCAAGACAACTTCGTCGGGGTACTGAACAGGCCTACTGGCAACGAAGCAATGTCGGGTATATGAAAATCTATAAAAAATATGAGAAACCTATTTAATGTCCTTTATTCTGATCTAGAACTTCTTGACAGGATACAGATGTCAGAGTGGGTTAAATGGCAACCCTGTCGAGGCTATGGATGCCTGCTGGCAGCAGTGGCCATGCCAACAGTATTGAAGATTTTATCCTTAATATTGTGACTTGCTGATCTTAAGACTATTATCAGTTTTCATCTTTTAAAAACACTGCTGGAAAAGATGGTAAATGATGATGTTTGTACGATTTTTTGGTTGTTGTTTTTGAGTTGAAATTTTATTTGCTGTCCTAATCTGAATTTATTTCTTTTAACAGAGATAACTGCTTCTACCAGTGTGTCGCCATTGTTGGCAGCCAATTCAATTTTTTCTATTGTCCTATAAGCTTTCTACACCTATGTCTTCCGAACTTCAAATTGTCGTCGTATTTTTCAAATAGACGATATTTTCATTTCTTGCAACACTTGCAATTTTGTCTCCATTAAGTTTTCACGACTATAAGTGTGAAAAATTCTCCTTTCGAGGTCACATTTCGATCACTATCTAAATTGTCGTCATCTTTTATTGATATTTTCTATGGCACTTACCTTTGGTTTATCGTTATGTGGCTGAAAGGATTTTCGAACTATGCCTATTTGGACATTCTTATATTGACTGCATAACTTGATTTTATTAATTTTGTGAGGCATTGAGCATATAGATTTATGCTTTTTATGACCTACCTAATCATTGATTCATTGAATTGCATAGGGGTCATGATTTATTTTTGTTTTTATATATGATGTGATCCTTATTGTTAATATTTTTATGGCTCTTGGCTTGTCAATTTTATGAGTATCGATTGGCACAATGGTTTAAAACTTTTGATTTATACAATGGTGCATGGTTAACACTCGGTGTTGGTTACATGTTGAATATTCAAGGTTTAAAAACTACAGTTGTTTTGGCGCGTTGGAATAACACTCACCATTTGATTCTTTGGTTGGCCAAACGATATGGTTATTGAACTATGCTATGATTGATTGAACACATGTGGAATTTGCCGGTTGTACTTTACCATAACTATTATGCATGGCGGTGAATAACTCCACCACCCTCGCATGCGCACATTAATACTTTCCCCCTTTGATCGTTCATTGCTGTTAGACTGAATAACTCTGCTCCTATGCGTTGTTGAATTCGAACGAAACCCTTACCATGTGCTCGATTCATGGCACCAGTCGTCCGAGATGAACCCAATGGGAGCCAAACTCTGTTGATGTTTGACAGTGCCCGCGGTGACCTCGAGGAAAATGGGTGGCTTCCATTTATACAAAGATTCGAGGGTTTTAACCTCTGCGTAGCTCGACAATTTGCTTTGACCTTTGATGGCTGTTGAGCCAAGGTCGGCGATATTCAACTGGAAATTGATGAACAGTTTATCAGTCTTGCTACGGGTTTGCCTGCCACTGGACAACGATGGTCCAAGAATTGCAAAGTAGAGGAGGTCCCATGGACACTGCTCTTCCAGTCGCGTAAAATCACCTCCTGTGATAAAGGTATGCCCGTGACCATGCTTAAACATAGTTGGCACGATTTATTGATGATAATCAAACAGTTTATCACCTGTGAGGGTCGGTATGGGTTTATGTTCTTACACCACCTTCACTTTCTTATGGTTTTTATGGGTTATCAGCTCAATATGCCCTATTATTTGCATAGAATCCTGTTTAAAATGTCAAAGAAGTACAAAAGAAATCAGGCTGATAGTAGCATTTTTCATTATGGGCTGGTTAAGCTTATTGTTGTCTGTCATTTGAGTCTGCACGGGGATTGTTGGAGAAATTTTGTGGCTCGCAATGGTTTCGGGGATTCGAACCTTACATAGGTCGACAAACCAGTGGTGAGCAAGGTCAAGTTTTTACCTCCAGTACCCTACCATACCCTACTGCCCAAACCATTGACCGACCTTCCTACCGACCTACCCCACACTGTGACTAAGGGTGTTGAGACTGTTAAGCCTATGGGAAAAAAGCCCAAGGAAAACCTCACTGCAAACGCTAAAGGGAAAAATAATGCTTGTTTGATTTCACGAATGGCAAGAAATAAGCCAAATCACCTTGTCGAACCAAACCCTATCGTGTTGAGTGAGGACTCCGATTTAGAAGTGGAGCGTTTCTTGGCCAGCGAATACCCCTATTCACAAGGTTTGTGTGCCGAACCATCATATGACTTTGTGTCAAACCTACCCCCTGCCTACAGGACGACCCTAACTACCCAGGCATTAAGTTGCCTTGTGAAGCCCCCAATCATTTATCCAAAACCTCTCCTGCTCTATTTAAACCTACGGTGCCACCCTGTGATCAATGCAGTTCATGGTTAGAGCGATATAATCTGGATGTTCCGATTCTCCATTCAAGAATTCAATCTTTGGAGGACCAGGTTGCACTGCTTACCAGTCAAAAGGCCAAGCTACAAGCCACTGATAAGAAACAAAAGACGACAGGCTCCATCTTGTTTAAAAATGTGGAATCAGCCACGGCTGTCGTGAATTCTAAGTTGGCATAATTGAGCAGCCTCGTCATCACGCAGGTATATTTTGATATCACTTGTTTATGTAACAATTCAAATTCGGTTCTAAACAGTTCTGTTTACAACATTGATTGGCTCTGTTACATTGTATGCATTCTATACATAGCTTTGCTTTGACTAAATGGAAGTTCGTTTTCCCAGTTTATCTTTTCTTATATTTTCATTGATTTGATTGATTTTAGTGTGGATTTGATTTGTTTGATTGAGTTAAAATGGATGCTCTACTGTCAATTAAAGTCGTTTGCATCTATTCTAGACAAGAGCTATTTCTCATATTCAATTTTGAACGCAATCATATTTCTATTCGATTTCGTTATAATGCATACGCTATGATTGGTAACGATTTCGATGAGGTTAATTGTTACGGTTTGTTGTTCCATTATGATTTTTAAAGAACAGGATTTCAACTCGAATCATTTCCAATGTGACTTTGTTTCTTCGGAAACAATGTTGTTTATTTTAAGCCTGTACCAACGCGCTCAAATCATAAAATAGATTTAATTCATAATGAGTATGCTAAAAACCTAGCCGGTTAATTCACATTGGTTTACTGTTAGCTAGACCATGTTATCAGTTGGATTCGTACTTGCGATAGATACTCTGTTTGAATTTGATTTGTAAAATGAGATTGGTTATATCTGGATTCACGATTTGTTTCTATGTTAAACTCGATCATGATTCGTTTGAAATCAATGATTTCGTTCAAAACCAATCGAATTTATTTGCCCATTTTACAATACCCAATTATCACTTATGTCGATTCTAATCAAAGTCAAATTAATCTAGTTACGATTTTGTATGAGTTGATTCTCGTCCCTGTTCGAATTGGTCTACCTGTCGCGTGAATCGTTTGATGTCATGACAGTTATAACAATTTTAAAATGATTCTGTGTTGATCGGATCGTATCTCCTGTTGTTGGAAAAACACAACGTTTGCTTGTCATTTGTTTGATTGCATTACTTTTCGAATTGGATCTGAAGCGATTTTTAAAACTATTTGGTTCTGTCTACCTGATTACAATTGAAACAGAGTATGACTATTTCTCTATTCGGTTATTGAAATTTGATTCTATTGGATTGCAAATGATATAACATTTTCAAATGAAATGATTTGTTATTGGTGGTTAATTCAATTTGATTTTATTAAAAAGATTTGATTCAATTTCCATTCTGATCYTGTATGTTATTTTAGACTAGCTACARAATCAGATGATTYTGTAGCTAAGTCTGTAGAATTAGATTTTTATTGTTTTGCTAATAAAATATCYTTCTAACTTGTTATTTTTGGTCCATTGCAGATGAATTCGAAATTGCATTGGATTTGATGAGCAGTTAGGGSATATTTGAAATATTTTGATATCATTTTAGTTTCCTAGTTTAGTTGATCTTGGGAATATCTTCCCAGATTATGTAAACAGTTTGATAACTGCCACAGGGAGGTTTTACCCTGTGGAAAAACTTATAAATACTTATTATTTTTGTAATAATGATCATCCTCATTGGTGGGAGAACAAGGATATGGAATTTTAATACAAACTGAGACAGAATTTGATATTCTGCTACAGCTTTAGCTATTCATAATATCAATATTTTGTTTTATGTTTATGTGTATCTATTTGCATTTGGTTAATGACTACTTTAGCTATCTTAATCTTTTTGCAAATGATATGATTTAATCACTATAATCCATATCTGATTTCTTCCAGTATTTAAAAAACATAGCAATTGTTTGATTCAGTTTGTGAACGACAGATTTCTCTTCTTCATAAGTTGAATTATTAAATATAAGTTTTTGCATAACAGGTTTCCCTTATTGCAGAGATTTATAAATCATATAATTGTCATGATTTTTTATGTCTTGTTTGTCCTGTAAATAAACTCAAAGAGCAGCACAACCTATCGTTTACAAGAAGCTTCTGGATCATCCGGTGCGAGTTTCCTTCCTCCAACCAGCTTCGAAGTCATCATACCCAGGACAAATCTGGAGCGTTTCCAGGTCAGTTTGTCATTTTTTTAGTATATTAGATTGTTTAATTTAAGTAAGTTTTATTTCTTGTTTATAAAATTATAAAATAAAAAATAAATACCTTTCTCTGTCTTAGGAAAGATTGCAAATGAGTTTTACAGGTTTTATTTAAATCTGCCAGTTGTAGATATTGTATATTTGTGAATAAGTTATAGTGCAATAAGTAGTTAGATAATTAATTATTAGAGTTAGGTAATAGTAATTAGTAGGTTATATTTAGTTTTAGTTTAATTTATTTAGTAGTTTGTTTTATTTAGATTAGTGTGTTAGTTTATTTTTAGTTAATTTGTTTTATTAGTTTTAGTTAGTTTAGTTTGTTTTATTTGTTTTAGTTAGATTAGTTAGTTTAGATTAGTTTTCTCTTTGGTTTTCTTTGAACCTTAGAATGGCCAACAGAGTCGTTAAACCTGTCAGGGTGGTTCATTCCAAACGGCTTGGGTTATTAGACAACCCTGGACCAGTTCCACTCTCTCAGTTGACGGACGGTCAATTTCGCCCGTCAACAGGGCCACAGGTTGAACAAAGAGGACAACAAATTGATCAGCAAGGATATTATGCCGATGCAAATACTTTTCCTCGTACCATAGGTAGGGGAAGAGGCCGAGGTGGAGTGATCAAATGTTTTACATGTGGAAAGAATGGGCACAAGTCATTCGAGTGTCCAGAGAAGAAGAAAGATAATGGATAAGCTCACATCGTTGAAGCGCAGAGGCGTGATGTTGAGAATGAAGACACAGGAAGTGGAAAGTCACTGACGGTGCACAAAGTTCTCTTAACACCCGAGAAGGAGGTGGAGGACAAAGCTCAGAGGACCAGACTTTTCAGAACCACATGCAAGACCAAGGACAGAAAGTGCAAGGTTATTGTGGATAGTGGTAGCACTGATAATCTCGTTTCGACTGAGATGGTGGAAAAGATGGAGTTAGAGACAACTGATCACCCGAGTCCATACAAGGTTTCATGGCTACAGAAGGGACATCAGGTGAGTGTCACTAAACAATGTTTAGTTGAATTCAAGATGGGAGGTTATAAAGATAAGATTCTGTGTGATGTTATTCCCATGGATGTATGTCATTTATTATTGGGTAGACCATGGAAATATGATAGAAATGTGGTTCATGATGGGAGAATGAACACATATACCTTAGAGAAGGATGGTAGGACGCACAAGTTTCTTTCGATAAAAGATAAGGAGGTGAAACCGGAAGTAAGCAACACAATACTTCTCATGAGTGGGAAGGAACTTCTTACGGAAATGGAGAAGAAGGAAGATCCACAATTCTTTGTTGTCAAAAAGCCAAGGATTGTTCTAACTAGCACTAGAGTGGATGACTTACCAGATGAGATTCAGGAACTGCTGGAAGATTTTGTTGATATCATCGTGGACGAATTAAATCATTCATTGCCATCGATGAGAAGTGTGAGTCACCACATAGATCACATCCCAGGAGCGAGTTTACCGAACAAAGCTGCATACAGGTTGACACCGCAGGAGAATGAAGAGGTCAAGAACCAGGTCCAGGATTTGTTGGACAAAGGATTGGTCAGGGAAAGCCTGAGTCCATGTGTTGTTCCAACAGTGCTTAGTCTAAAGAAGGATGGAGGTTGGAGAATGTGCACTGATTCCAGAGCGATAAACAAAATTGCCATCAGGTATAGCTTTCCACTGCCGAGAATGGATGATCTGATGGATTGCCTAAGTGGGGAAAATTATTTTTCAAAGATTGATCTGAAAAGCGGATATCATCAGATTCACATGAGGGAAGGTGATGAGTGGAATACAACATTCAAGACAAACGAGGGTTTGTATGAATGGATGGTCATGTTGTTTGGTTTGACAAACATGCCAAGCACATTCATGAGGCTGATGAATGAAGTCCTGAGGGAATTCATCGGGAAATTTGTCGTCGTATATCTGGACGATATACTGATTTTCAGTAAGACAAGGGCTGAACACTTGAAACATTTGGCCATTGTGATGAGAAAACTACAGCAGGAGAAGATGTTGATTAATATGAAGAAGTCCTCATTTATGAAGACGGAGCTCATTTATTTGGGTTTTGTTATTTCGACTAATGAGTTGAAGATGGATCCGGAAAAAGTAGAAGTGATCAAGAATTGGCCATCACCGAGAAATGTTTTCGAGGTGAGAAGTTTCCATGGTTTGGCTAGTTTCTACTGAAAGTTCATTAGGAATTTCAGTGGAATTAGCGCAGCAATGATGGACACAGTGAAAAAGCGAAATAAGTCTTTTCATTGGACAACAGAAGCTGAGAAGAGCTTCAATCTGTTGAAGTGGAAGATAACGAAACGACCAGTGTTGGTGTTGCCATATTTCATGAAGACATTTCAGGTGAAATGTGATGCAAGCAGATATGCCGTAGGAGGGGTCTTGAGTCAGGAGGACATACTAGTTGCATATTTCAGTGAGATGCTGGATGAAGCGAAGCTGAAATAATCCACGTATGATAAAGAGTTTTATGCTATCATACAGGCTCTGAAGAAGTGGAGGCATTACTTGATACCAAAGGAGTTTGTATTATATAGTGATAATAATGCATTGCAGTTTGTGAGTCAACGGGAGAAGTTGAATCAGAAGCATGCAAAATGGGTAGAGTATATGCAGAATTTCACATTTGTGATTAAGCATATTGCAGGTACTGCTAACAAAGTGGTTGATGCTTTGAGCAGGAAATGTTTGTTGCTGCAGGAGTTCTGAGTCAAAACATTGGGTTTTGAGAATCTGAGGGACATGTATGCAGGAGATGCAGATTTCGGAGAAGCGTATGAAGCCACTGAGAATCCAGTTCTCAGAGATCGGAGCCCGTGGATAGATTATATGATCCAGGAGGGATTTCTATTCAGAGGCAATCAACTGTGTATTCCAAATTTCTCCATGAGGGAGAATCTGTTGAAAGAGAAGAACAGTGGTGGATTAGCAGGGCATTTTGGTCACGACAAAACATTCACGAAGTTAAGAGAATCATATTTTTGGCCACGCATGCGAGCAGAGGTCAAGTGATTTGTTGACAGATGTCGAATTTGTTAGCATTCGAAGGGAAGAAAGCATAATGCAGGTTTTTATCAGCCATTACCCATACCGGAGAGGCCATGGGAGGCGATCAACATGGATTTCATATTGGGTTTTCCAAGGATGCAGAGAGGGGTTGATTCCATCTTTGTGGTGGTGGACAGGTTTTCAAGGATGGCACATTTTATCCCATGCCAGAAGACCAGCGATGCGACTCACATCGCAAACTTATTTTTCAAGGAGGTCATTTGACTCCATGGATTGTCGAAAAGCATAGTTTCAGACAGGGACACAAAATTCATAGGGCATTTTTGGAGGACCTTGTGGAAGAAGCTAGGAACTAACTTGGTGTTTAGTTCAACTTATCACCCGCAGACAGATAGACAGACAGAAGTGGTCAACAGGAGTCTGAGAGATTTGCTGAGAAGCTTGGTGACAGAGCACCATAACAGCTGGGATAGCGTATTGCCACAAGCAGAGTTCACATACAATGATTCAGTGAATCGGAGTATAGGGAAAAGCCCATTTCAGATTGTGTACGGGACACAACCGAGAGGAGTTTCTGAACTCAGGGAGTTAGAACAGACTGCTACTAGCAGCGCTAGTGTGGAAGAATTTGCTGAGGCAATGAAGGAACTTCACAGCAAGGTGAAGCAGCGACTGATTGATTCAAATCAGGAATACAAGCGCAGAGCAGATCAGCACAGCAGACAACTTCAGTTTGAAGTTGGTGATCTGGTTCTGGCACACTTAAGGAAGGAAAGGTTCCCAAGGGGAACATACAACAACCTGAAGATGAAGAAAATCGGGCCATGCAGAGTCCTAAAGAAATTTGGAGAGAACGCTTATGAGATTGAGTTGCCAGATGGAATCGGGATATCTTCGATCTTTAATGTTTCGGATCTATACCCATACAAGGCTAGAGAAGCAGAGGCTGAAACTGAGGAATCAATGATCCAATGGATGAAACAGATGCTAGTTGCAGAGAAGCCACAGATGGAGTGCATACTGGACAAGCGAGTGGGTAGAAAGACCAGGTGAAAGAAATATTTTGAGTATCTGGTCAAATGGAAGAATCATCCAGTGGAAGATGCCAGTTGGGAAAGAGAAGCAGTGATCCAAAAGCATGGACAGACCATGCAGGAGCTCATGGATAGGATCCCATGAATATTTTCAAGCCGAGGAGTATGATGTAGGAGCATCACTCACTCCTCAAGCGAGCCAGCGTGGAGCGGAAGACAACTGGACAACGCCAGCACAAATTTTGAAACACCTTGATATTGTTGCGCCAAACATTAATGTGTAGAGTTAATGAAGTGCACTTTGTATATTGTAATGGGCCTTGAGAGGATAGCTCACGTTCTTAGGTAGATGAGGCATTTATGATAGTTAATGTAAAGTAGGTAGATTAGTTAATTCTAGAATTGATAGCTAGAGTTCGAGAGGGAAACTGGATATAGACACCCTCCTTTGTACATTGTAACATGATTCATTCAGGAGAAAGAAGAGGAGAGCAGAGAAGAAGATTGTATGAAGAACACTCCATGTACAGATATTGAATTAATAGAAGAAAACTTTGATTCAATTCCATGGTTATGTGTTATTTCTCTATGTGTTGATATTGTGCTCATGGATGTTTGCTTCCTGTCATACATTTGCTTCTATATGTTGTGTATGTGATTTCATGGTTAATTTGAAGTCTGAGAGGAAGAGTAAATGAGTTTCAACTGTTTCTCTAAGTGAGCCAGAAGATTCTTGCAAGGAGTGCAGTTGAATTTCTCCGCAAGCAGTGCGTGACTGCAGGGTTTACTTAGAGAAGGCTTTTGTTCTCATTTCCTCGAAGAGTGCAAGTAGGCACAGTGCCGTGCAAGGAGTGCGCAGGCCAAGTGAAGTCTCAGAGTTGTGATTCTGAGCAAAGCCTTGAAAGACTTCTGCTGCAGGAGTACGCAGGGTCAAAGGACTTCAACACTTAGAAGTTGTTGAAGATTTTCCGCAAGGAGTGTGCGCAAGAAGTTATCAAAAGGACTTGAGAAGTCGAGAACAAGCTCAGGAGGAATAGGCCTTCAAATTTGTCGAAGGATAAGCGCAAGGAAAGTTTTTGTTGAACGCTCGAGTGAAGCGCCGCAGGTTTGAGTGCAGGGTGATGAGTTCCATGGAAGAGCGTCTCATCATTTCGGGGATTTCATTTGGAAGAACGGGCAGTCGGAATTCTCCGAGGAGAAGTCGTGAGAATCCGAGGGTCGTTGGATCTTGCAGAGGTGCAAGGAAGTTACTGTGCAGGTGTGGAAGACAGGTGGTCAAGATTAGGGAATCTCGCGAGCTTGGGGCTCGTAAGTTGAAAGTCCTAATATTGGGAGGTATAAGTCACGAGGACGCGAGGTCGTGAATTTCGGCACCTTGGACCTCTAGAGTTGATGGGTAAGTTACTCAAACTCGCGAGCAGCGAAGTCGCGAGGGAGCGAGGTAGCGATAGCGCGAAAACCTGAGGGAAGCGATGGGTGTGGATGAGTCAAATCACACGTGCACCGCAGAGTTTCGATACCTCAGGTATCAAAGGTTAGAGAACCAAAGGATTGGTATTGCGAGTAGCGAGGGTGCGAGTAGTGAAATCCCTTCGAGGAAAGTCAGCGGGTTGACTGACCATCGGGTCTCTGGGATCCGAGAACCTAGTGTATAACCTTTGGACTCGTGGGGTCACGAGTTCCAATCCTCCGAGGAATTAAGGGAGAGGAACGTGCGTGAAGAGAACCTGTGGGGTGCAGTTTTCCTCGATTGGGAAAAAGAAGAACTGTTGAGCTCTTCGGGCCATGAGTGAAAGAAGGTCCTGAAGGAAGCGGTCGTGCTCACGAGGAGTGTGGGTTGCCGTCAAGTGCTTCTTAAAAAGGGCTAAAGAGTGTTATAACGCTCCCTGATGTCTTATGGGGGGGTGCCAACACTCCTGAGATAGTTATAAGGGAGAACTCCCCTCTAAAAACTCAGTTTTTTGGTGCTTTCAGATGGCAAAAGGTTCATAAGCCTGTTGACCCATTTCTCTTCTTCCAAATCAGATGTTTGAGGTGTTTCAAGTGTCCTTATCATGTTGTTATAGGCATGACATAGACATCATGGCAGTACGCTTTCTTTGACACGTGCGACACTTGTGAGAAAAATGCGACACTTGCGACACTTATAATGATGACACTTGCGACACTATCAAAGTGAGTATTTTTGATGTGTAACAGATTGCCCCCCAAAGTATGAAGTTAGAAGACAGGAACTGATAACTGAATTTCTTTGTAGACTTTCAAGCAAGGGTACAAACGTAGAGAACCTGATAGAAGATGCACACAAACATCCAACAAATATTATGACATGTTTCAAACCCAAGGCATGCATACCTATGCTTGGGTGATCAAGACTTGCAAGATATGGCCACCATAAAATACACTGCAGATCCATAATTGTATTGATAAAAAGGTATAGCCACTGAAAATACACTATGGATCTATACTCCCATGACCTGAACTAATCGTATCCATGAAGAATACACAGTGGATATACGATATGACAAGACATAGCCATGACCAATACAAAGTGGATCTATTTAACAGTATATGTGTCATTGTTCAAGAGAAACTCCATCGCAACCTGGGAAAAGTACATATCAAAGTGATCACTCAACCCAGGGTCTTCTTACCGATCCCGATGTAGTATGAATCTAACCATGTGAATAGATGTCCCGATGTCGAACATGGCAGAAACCACTTGATTACCGGTCAATGATGTAAACTGTTAACAAGCGCGAGGGAAATCACCATTAATGCCAATGATTCCCAAGGTACTCTAGTACATTCCAACGAATGTGAATGGATGAGATGAAGTTGAACATCCGTGGAATCATCCGATCAGAGGCCAATGATGTAAACCCACTGTTGGACGTGAGGAGGCCTGCCATTGAGGCATGCAGGTCCCAAAGTACTAACTGGTTTCTAAGTCTAGTTCCTGGATAATGTGTTGAAGTCGATAGGAATAGACTCATCGAAGGAGGGCCTTGATGTATCCCGCATCAAAGACACAGAACAAACATAGAGATGGAATTGGTAGATCAAATGAACATGGACTGACACGGGTATTGAGACAAGATATTTGTGTGATGGTTGACTCTCGAGGCAGATAATTCCCTTGAACACTGAGGCACAACAACAAAAACATGACATGGACCAAACCTTGATGATGCAGTGGATGATGTGACTTACGTCAGGTGACCCAAAGGAGTGAAAGAAACTCAAAATATTGGCTTAGTGCAGAGGTTCAACAGATTATAATGCGTGAAAAAACAAAGTGTCGTGTTCAAAGGCGACTCTAAGAGCTAGTTGGTAATGTTCTCAACAAACTACTTGTCTTGCTTCTTTCAATTTTTTCCCCCATCCAGATAGATGAGTACCTCTTTTTAATTTAACGAGCTCGAGGAGGATAACGCATGCTCGATAAAACTCACCTTTGGTAAGTTCCTCTTCCTTTGTTTAACGAACTGGAAGAAGTAAGGGTTCGATCCCATATGGGTCTGTCGATGTTTTGTTTAGTGAGTCCAAAGACAGAAAACTCGAAGGTTTTTCATGATTATAGAGTTTGGAAAAACACTTAAAAGAGAACTCTCTCAGTTCCTTTTTCATAAAGTAGTCTGACGAGACCGAAAAAGAGATAAACGATCACTCAATAGACATTTTCTTCAAATACTTTAACAAGCGTGAAGAGAACAAGGTCGCTCGGTAATCTTTTCATATTTAGAGAGTTTGAAAAGAACTTAAAGATGACTCCAATGTTGTCCTTTTTTGTAATGTTAGTCTCACGAGGCCGAAAAAGAGATAAATTATCACTCGAAAGACGCCCTTTCAAACCGTTTAATGAGTGGTAAAGAAAGCAAGATCACTCGGCAATCTTTTCATGTTTAGAGAGTCTGAAAAGAGCTTAAAGGAGACTCCAGGGGGTTCCTTTTTCGTATATCCAAACAGGTCCGAACAAGAGATAAAAGTCTACCCGAATGCATTCTCATGTATTTACGAGCACGAGAAAGAACAAAGACTAAGCTCGGTATGCCCCTAGCATGAAAGCTAGTGTCTTAACTCCAGAATGATCTTCAAAGGCTGGAGACATGCCCTCCAAGCTTCAATTCATTCACTGATTTTGAGGTTGTCACCAATTTCTCTAGTATATGAGAAAAAGGTGAAGGGTGGATGAAAAGAAGGTTCAAGAGAGGTGGTTGTTTCATTTTTTAACGAGCTTGACATAGGAAAAGAACTATGCTCAGGACCTTTGTTTCATTTTTTAACGATATTTCCACAGAGAAGAGAAACTATGCTCATGGTTTCATCCGGATCATGGCTTCCAAGAGGATAATTCTCTGGAAGGGTACCATGTCAATGGATAAAACGTGGTCGTGGCCACCAGGAGATCTTCACTGGATGGAAGATAATCACTTGAGAAGGAACACATGTCAAGGGTCACGATAGGAGAAAGGAAATCAAGCTCCAATAATCCTACCGAAGAAATCACCATGTCCACTACCGGATCCAAATCATAGGAAGTTGAAATAATGGGAGATGATGAAAAATCAACACCAGGAGGGGAGATAGACGGTATATCTACCCAAATTTCTTCACAAGGGGGAAGAAAAGAGGGCCAGTGACAGTTATTATCCCGAGGTAACATGTCAAAGAGAAACATTTACGTAATAGATTCATCCAAAGGAAAAGTTGGGGAAATGTAGTCGATCGCAGACGACAAGGAACTCAACTGTAATTGCATTGAGGAACTGTCAGGTGCCAATAGATGTTGGGCATTCGATGAGGGAGAAGTGGATGGGATAGAAACGTATGATGTTTTGGATGGACTAAGTGGCACGGTGTCATGTAGTACATCGAATTCCAATGGATGAGGTACAATCCAAGGGTCAAATGATTCCAAAGATTGATAAGCTGCGGTCGAAATCATATCGACGGTGACAATATGATGTGTAGTCGATGGAAGTGGTGTAGGGAATATACCCATGAGGCTAGAATATTTCAGTAAGCCAACACCAACACTTTCATACATGATCTTGTGGCCTCCCAAGAAAGGAATATTGTTGGTAGCGGGAGCGCGAGCATCGGTCGTGTAGAAATTCAACTGATCAACAGTGACAATTTTTCCCTGGTGAGGAAATTGTAAACATCGAAAGACCGATGAGGCAACAACAGTCATAGCATAAAACCAACTTCTTCCAAGTAACAAGTTGTAATCGAGGGGAGCATCGACTACCTCGACATCAACAGTAACAGTTTTTCCACCCAATTGGATGGGAAGGGACTGTAAAATCCCATGGGGATGAAAACCTCGCCCATCAAAGGCATGTAACATCGTTGGGGATTTTTAGAGTGCTGGTGATTTTAAACCTTTCCAACACGCTAAAGACATGACACAAGTTGAGGCTCCCTCATCCAGAATAGTTTGATGGACTTGTTGATTGTGAACAACAACATCAACTTGGAAAGCAAGTTGGTGGGAAAGTTGAGACGCATAATTATCCAGGTTAAACATGATCTGATTGGACGACTCAAGATCAACAATGCCAAGAGAGGCCAAGAGCATTCTATGTTGGCTAGAGTAGTGCTGTAGAACTTCTAACACAGACATAACACACGGTGCTTGAGCCAAATCTTCAACAATGTTGTAGTTTTGGGCAGCACGTGAACTATGATTAAAGGTAGCTTTGTGGATAGTGCTCTTAAGAGGGCGTAAGATAGAATCAAACGTGGGTTTTTCAATCTAAAGTGGTCCAGACGGAGGATTAACTGATGGAAGACTAATGGAGGATGATGATGGATCTAGTAAAGTGTAGGCACCGTTAGTGTCTTTTCCTTTGTCAGGGTTACCTGGTGTGTTGTATTTCTTAGAGCGAGTGGTCAAATTGATCCCATTAAACATATAAATATGTGCACTCAATGAGGCCTCATCATTAGGATCGCTAGAACTACCCCTAGGAGAGGGGGTTTGAGCAACCATGGATTGTTGTTGTGGAAAAGGTTGAGAAACACAATGGGTTGTGAATTCCCTTGGAAAATTTTGGCCACTTCATTACAAAGTGGACAATCTCGAGTGTAGTGATCATCACCAAAAATGATACACGGGAATTTCAGTTTCCGTTGTGGTTTCTTTTCGGTAGCAGGTGTTTGATTTTTGGGTTGTTCATTATTATTTTTTGATTTATTTTTTGTCTTCTTCTTACCTCTGAATTGTTGTGAAGTGGCATATTGAACTGCATTCACCTCAGAGGTATGAGGTTGGGGGAAGGTAGAGGAGGGTGTAGTCGTTTTGGAAAAATATTGAGTTTTGACGGAACCGATAACACCATCTGCATGAGATGAGGATGATGGCTTAGAAGGATCGGTATTAGCTCGAGAAACATTCAGAAGTAAATCATACAAAGTGCTAGATTGGGAATAAACGAAATCTAAGTACTGAGCCTGAGCATTGGCTTGTTCCTCTATGACCACACCACCCATAGTGACATAACGAGCGATTAGGGGTAACAATGATTTAGTAAACCATTCTGCCAAGAGCATGTCACGAATGACTGCCTTGATCATCCTTCATCATCGCCTCCACTCATGAATATGGTCAGAGATATGCACAGAGTTAGTTTGATGAAGGGAGGTCAAGAGTTTAGTACCCGTCTCGTAGCGAATAGGTAGTTGAAAGTGCATGAGGAAAGACATGGCAAGGGAATTGAAATCATGAAAAGAAGCACGTGCTAGTTCAATATACCACTTTGCTGCTGAACCGGTAAGTGTTCGCTGGAAAAGACACAAATGTATAGAATCATCCATGAGGGAGTTTGATGAACACCACAAATGGAAATTCATCACATGGTTGTTCGGATCTTCATTAGGGTTTCCGTCAAATTTCGGAATATCAGAAGGAAGTTTAGCTGGAATGACTGGCCAAACCGGTGAATGAGAAATAGGATCATTAGTTAACCAAGACAAGTCTGGGAGATCTAGAGTCGCAAGGAAAGGTAGCTATCGGTTAATTTTTGAATGATACTGGTACGGCATCAGAACACCAGTAGGACCATAGACTGTGTTAGGTGGATAGTTGTAACCAGTAGGTCCTCTTACATATGGTTGTTGCTGGCTAGGACAAGAAGGATTCGATGGTGCATGAGAAGCATGGGCATAACCCGATGGGTTCTGAACATTATAGGCCAGGTGATTTATTTTCCCGTGAGGAGGATAAACATTTTTCCCTTGAGAATGGTAAGGAGTAGATCCCAGAGGCAGATATGCATGAGGCCCATGAGGAGGATAAGATTGTGGTCCCAGAGAACTCCAGGTGGTGTTTTGGATACTGCCCAGATAAGATTGCCCGTAAGATGTTTCGAAAGGGACAGGATTGGATACTCCTCCTAGTGGGTTATTATACAAGTGGCCCCCAATGTGGGGTTGGGTAAAAGTGCCTCCTAAAGATACTCCCTAGGATTGTGAAGGGTTTCCAACAAATGAGGGTTTCCCCCCTGCCAGCGGTGGATCTATGACCGGGGTTTGACTGGCAAACGGAGGTTTCCCTCCAGGAGAAGCATGAACAGGGGGTTGTCCCCCAGGAGGGGTAGGCCCACCATAGAAAGGTAGTCCTCTAGGAGGGAAAGGTATGTTGGATGGTGGTTTCCCTCCAATTGGTTTTGTTTGGCCAACAAGGGTTTGTGTTCTTGGGTGAGAAGATGTCCTAGCAGGATGATGTGGAACATGCGGAGCTGTAGAGTAAACACTTGCAGAAATAGGGGTAGAGATGGAAGTGCTTTGGGGATGAGTAGAGGTGATGAGTCCATCATTAGGATGGACTTGTGTTGGTGTAACAGTAGGGTGAATAACCTGATCGAATGGGTGATTCATGGTTTGAACGGATGGTCCTGTTTCACTAGGAGGGTCATGAGGATGAAAGGGTTGTCGAATAGATGCAAAATGTTCATAGAGATCGTGTCCCGATGAAGTCCTCCATACAAAATGAGAAGGTGTGGGATTGGTGTCTACTGTAGTGCTAGGATGAACATGAGTCCTATACTCGTCACCAAAGATTGTTTCTGTGGATCCCATATATGTTTCGGTAAAGATCCTCTCTGGTAATTGTGGGACTTCTTCGTCTATGACATTCCCAAGGGAGTCTAAACGAACCAAAAGTGGTTTGAGAGGAGTTACTGACATAGGTGTGGTGGGATTTTCAACAATGACCAAAGCGTCTTCTAAGTTATCTAACGAAGGAGCAATAACACTTCCAATGTCAGATTGATTTTCTACCTCTCTACGGTAGTCGTCTTCTGGCGTGTTAGGAGGTAAGGGTTGATAGCCTTCCAGAGGTAGCCCTTGCATCCTACGTGATCACCGAAGACCTTTGTCATCTATGGGCTCAATTGTGGAGAATAACAGAACACAATGAAAATCTAGGGCCAACTAACAAAAAGAAACAACATGCGCTAATAAAATCTAGGAATCAACCAAGTAGACAAAACTTATCTCGATGACCGTACTAGTTGGTGATGAAATCCAATGTCGCGTGATCAAGTCGAGAAGGGGCTGGGATATGGTGGAACAGTTACAATGGCGACCTGCTTAACCAATTTTCACCTTGGTGCAAGCTTCCACGCAGTAATTGTGGATTTACCCTCCAAGGAGCCTGAGTGAGTTTGACCAATTTTTGTTCCAGGTACAGTGAGACTTCCCTTCACCATCACCTTGTGTAATTACCTAAAGATTATGGCAACTAAAGACACCAATTCGCAGTGAGTCCCTGGGCGGGTACAGTCGATAGTCTGATCCGAAATGTATGGGCAGGATAACAAGTCCGAAATCAACCCGAAAGGCTCCCACACATAATCGTGGGTATACCTTCCAATGACTCCCAATATACAATCCGACCACTACAAACAGTTCAACCACGGAGGGATAATCTCCGTAATTCGCCCAAATGCGACCTCGTGTGTAACCCCTGTGTGAGAGGGGGATCCCAGAAAACCAATACAACAATTGGATTTGACTTTCCCTAACTCAGGATGCCAATGTTTGTTTTGAAAACTTTGGAGAGTTGTACTCACAACCTAATCCAATGTCCTAACCCTAGTCTACTGTTGGTGGAAGATCCTAAAAACAAAAGTGTTCTAGATAATTTTTAATTAGCATTTGTTTTATAGTTGTTCTTTACTCAAAGGGTGAACGAAAGTGAAACTGATGGAATGATGACTCAATGCCCAAAAAGATGCATAGAATATGATAAGAAATTGTTTCTTTTCAATGAACGCCTATTTAAGGGAAAGAGAAGGAGTCATTTTCACTTTCAAACACTAATATGAAACGTCTTCAATCAATTGGTTCTCAATCGAATCCAATGCAATGCTAAAACATTTTCAAAAACGCCTTCTAATATGAAAATCGAGGACTAAAATGTATATTTTTTGTGTGTATGCGAATGATGACTAATTCAATGCAAAAACTTCTCCTATCAACTCCCTTTTTAGATCAAGGAGATTCAGACAAGCATGATCAGATTTCGCACACATGACACACACCCTCTTGTTGTGATTGAAACAAGAAGAAAAACATAAAATAAAAGATAACAAAGAAAAATCAAACAATTCACACAAAAATGAGGTGTTCGAAGAACAATAACCTCAAAAACTAGGTGAGAAGAGTCTCAAACTTCAGATGTCCTTCACTGGAGTTCCGGTTCAGTCGGATAGGAGAGGAAAAAAATAGTGGATCGATTTCAAGATCTCAATAGAAAAAACTCAAAAATAATGAAGAAGGGAATAAAATCCTAACAACAAGGTGTTTACTTCTTAGGATCATGTCAAAGGTCAAAGGAAGAATCATTGAATCACAAAGCAGCTCAACAAGTGAAGAAATAGGGTCTGGACCTCCAAAAAATGCAATTTTTGAAAAGATTTTGTGCAAAAAGGGGTTGGCGCTCTGGTGTAAGGGACACCAGGGCATTATAACACTTTGTCCAACACCTTTAGGGAGTCCTATCCCTCTGCTAACATGGGCACAGGGGCGTCAGGCTCAAAAAGCTCATAAAAATGTCCAAAAACCCAAAATTTCAGTCAAATTTTGTCGGTCAAGCTGAATGTGATGGGGTAAAGAGTCAATCAAGAAGTGCAATCAGATATGAAGGGGTGAAAAAGGTCGGAAAACAACAAAGGTTAATATAATGTCTATGAGGAAAAATCAAAACCAAAGGTTTCGATTCGATCCCCAACGGAGTTGCCAATTTCTGTTGAAGGAAAATCTCCCTACGGATAGGTAGATCTCCTCAAAGAGATAGACTCTTAACTCTCAAACAGAAAGTTATTATCATGGTCACTAACTTCCTTTTAGATCTAGGTGGATTAGTGTGTGAGGAAGAAGGAGAAAATAAGTACCTTTTACCAGTGTTTGTCCCTGCACGCTCCGAGTTGAGCTCTAATCTTTTGCTCCTCGATAAGCCCTGTAGACAAACAAAGTACGACCACTTCCTACTCTATAAAGATTAGTCCAAAATAGGTCTGTCTACTAAAGAGACAAATTCATGTGATATTGAACATGAATTAGAAAGAAACAGGCCAAGCAAATTATATTAATGAGGACAAACATTACTTACAGTCGTAGATGGATTGCAACAGTTTCGTCAAGTCCTCCTTGTCTACCCCTTGCTCAAAAGATCCACGATATGAATGATGATAGCTTCACTGATTTCTCCCTATGAGATCATAGGTCTCTTGCTTCCAAATCATCTATGTTCCAGCACCACTTATAAGATCATAAGTTTGGTGTGATTCTCCCTTTCCAGTCCCCTTTCACCATGAGAAAGCTTGCTTATATAGCCTTGGAGAGGCTCAACAACTTGAGATATCTTTGGGGTGAGTTGAGGATTTTCCTCCTTCAGTTAGGGATATTCCCTAAGATCATGGCTTGATTGAGGATTTGATTCTAAGTTCCTTCTAAGAATGAAAAGATCCTTCCCCCATTCTTCTCAACAAATCAACTGCTGCCCAGAATAGGTAGCGCTCCCTCAAAAGGGCACTCAAAGCGTTATAACACTCCCTAGTAGTGTATAGGGGAGTGCCATCACTCCTAAGGGTAGGAGAACTCCTACAAAATGGATGAAGAGTATTATAACACTCCCTGATGTCTTATGGGGGGGCGCCAACACTCCTGAGATAGTTATAAGGGAGTGCTCCCCTCCAAAAACTCATTTTTTTGGGTGCTTTCAGATGGCAAAAGGTTCATAAGCCTATTGACTCATTTCTCTTCTTCCAAATTAGATGTTTGAGGTGTTTCAAGTGTCCTTCTCATGTCATTATAGGAATGACATAGACATCATGGTAGTACGCTTTCTTTGACACGTGCGACACTTGTGAGCAAAATGTGACACTTGCGACACTATTAAAGTGAGTATTTTTTATGTGTAACAGTGCTCTTGGGCCAACCATATATGTCAAGACGCCATGTTTTTTATGAGTATTGACCCTGTAGTCTCATTGTTACTTTGGGGAGTCATCTCTAAAAAAATCCAGAGGTAGTTCCGACTACTATTCCACCTAAAAAGTGTCGCAAGGTAGTATCTCATACTGCAAAATTCAACTTCTTCACAGTCTGTTCAAAAGGAGAACAAAAGGACACTGTAACCACTATAGCCTTGCCCCAAGCACCTTCTATCCAATAGAAGCAGGTAAGAAAGGTTGCAACAAAGTGCAAAGATTCCTTCTGTACACCGTCCTCTCATGTATCTTGACTTGTTGACCAGCCTCAACCTCAACAGGTTCATGACATACTTCCACAAACTGAGTAGCGCGACCTCTCCAGCAAGACAAGTAGCTCACCAAGATGCAGATTCAACAAATGATTTTCCCTCTCCCCTGGGAACTCAACGCAATGGATATCATTTCTTCCTAAGGAGGGAGGATTGATCCAGTTGGATATTGGTGGCCACCTACCTTTTCCAACTAGCTCAAAACAGTTTTCTGGCAATTTTGGCAATTTATTATTTTTAGTAGGTTTTAACTTCTGGGGCCATTTTGAGGGCCTAGATGAAGGTTTTTTGAGACCGGGGTTCTCAATGATATCCAAAAGAATGATTGAGCCCCCAAAATGAATCTTCTCAGTGACACCTTTCCAACGAGCTATTATACGCCTAAAATGGAGATCGTATGCAAAAGTTACGACCTTGGGAAGTTGATGTACTAACTTACCCAAATAGGGCCCACATGAATTTTGGCGCTTCATCTTATAGGGTTAGGGTTTTGTATGTATAGGGTTTTTTTCATTCATGTTTATTGTAAAAAGGACTTGAGAGCCTCATTGTAATCATCTTCTTGCGAATGCGAGTAGTCATCACATCTCTTCTCAGAGATAAGCTGCCACCATTCTAGTGAGTCTTTCACTCTGTATTTTTATAGTCTCTATACATTTATTTCATTAATAGAAATCATGTATTACTATATATCTGTGTTTATGGTTGAATCTCTGATACATTTCTATTATATTATTGAATATATGAAATATCTTGGTGCATTTCTTTGTTATATCTCCACTCTCATTTCGTGCCGAAAATAATCCGGATCAGTGGTATCAGAGCAGGCTGCTCTTGATCATTTTTTCAATGCATGTCCTCGATGAGGTCTGAGTGTAGTAAATTGGTTCTCGAGCTTGTATATCTTGAAGACAATTGCTCACACACACTCAATAAACCCTCAATGGTAGAAGAAAAGAAAAACAACGGAGCAGACGATCCTATCAATCTGTTGCTTGAGCAAGCTCTCACGTGACAGAGGGATGAAATTATGGAGAATTTTTCCCACATCCTTCAACGCCTGTCGATAGCATCGGGCACATATTCATCAAGCAGCCACTTTAAAGGCACCTCACCTTTCAAGGTACAAGTTGATTTTGATATTCCTATATTTGAAGGACAAATAGATGTAGAATCCCTAGAAAAATGGTCAACTCTGCTAGAAGGTTATTTCTCTATTCACAATTTTTTCGACAAAGAAAATATCACCTTTTCACTCCTTAAATATCTCCCTCATGTCAAACATTGGTGGGAAAATTATTGGGAGAAAAGTTCCACAGAGGAGTCTGGAATATATGGGGTCGATCCCACTTGGGATTTTTTTATGGATGTGGTAAAGGAAAAATATTACCCCGTTGGAAACTATGAGGACTAGTACATGAGATGGACCACACTGTGGCAAGAGAGGGGCCAAGCAGTTACAAATTTCACCAATACCTTCCATACCTTGCGCGCCAAGCTGGGTATCAAAGACTTTGAGTGACATTTGGTTCTTAAATACCATGGGGCTCTACACAGATACATCCAGACTGAAATGGATTTTATGGACATCTCATCACCTGATGCTGATTATCGATATGCGATTAAAATTGAGCATAAATTTAAGCACCAGAACAAACAGGAGTTTGGGTCTGCAAATCTACAATAACAAAAGTATGACAAAGACGACCCTAACAAACAGTCTCCCAAAAACCATTCTATGAAATAGGAAAAGAAGGGTCAGAGGAAGACAAAGAAGGACATCGAAAAATGATGCGAGTTCCACAAAATCCCCTGGCACAACACCGATGAATGTCTCTCAAAATAGTCATTGGTGGTCGAGATCAAAGACAGAGAGTCGAACCTTGATTCAGAATTTGATTCTGGAAATAATGGTAAAGGACATATCATTGACGCGAACCCCACTGCTATTTTCGCGACCGCAACAATTCAACCAGAAGAACCAACAGATCCTGAAGAAGGGGAGAACCTTTTTCATTCACATATGTGGGTGAAGGGTACCCCGCTGCACTTTATTCTAGATAGAGGAAGCCATAAGAACCTCATCTTAGTAGAGGTCATAAAACAGTTGGGATTGTGGACAACACCACACCCACAACCATACAGCATCAGGTGGCTTCGCCAAGGACAAGATCTCCATGTCAGCCAACAGTGTCGATTATCATATGACATCCAACGCTTCAAGGATGAGGTATTATGTGATGTTTCCCCACTGGATGTATGTAATGTGCTCTTGGGCCAACCATATATGTGGAGATGCCATGATGTTTATGAGTCTCGGCCCCTATAGTGTCATTGTTACTTTAGGGAGTCATCTCTACATAATTCTAGAGGTAATTCCGACTATTGTTCCACCTAAAACATGTCGCAAGGTAGTATCTCATACTACAAAATTCAGCTTCTTCACAGTCTTTTCAAAAGGAGAACAAAAGGACACTGCAACCACTACAACCTTACCCCAAGAACCTTATATCCAACAGAAGCAGGTCGACAAGGTTGCAGCAAAGCGTAAACATTCCTTTTTCACACCATCCTCTCATTTATCTTGACTTTTTGAACATTCTCAACATCAATAGGTTTGTGTCAGACTTCCACAAACTGAGAAGCGCGACGTCTCCAGCAAGACAAGCAGCTCACCAAGATGCAGATTTAACAAATGATTTTACCTCTCCCCTGGGAAATCAACGCAATGGATACCACTTCTTCCTAAGGAGGGAGGATTGATCCGGGTGGATATTGGTGGCCACCCACCTTTTCTAACTAGCTCAAAACAATTTTCTGGCAATTTTGGCAATTTACTATTTTTAGCAGGTTTTAACTTTTAGGGCCATTTTGAGGGCCTAAATGAAGGTTTTTTGAGACCAAGGTTATAAATGAAAACCAAATTCATGATTGATCCCCCAAAATGAATCTCCTCAACAATACCTTTACAACGAGATATTATACGCCTAAAATGGAGATCGTATGCAAAAGTTACAACCCCGAGAAGTTGATGTACTAACTTACCCAAACGGGGCCCACATGACTTTTCGCGCCTCATCTCCTAGGGTTTGGTTTTTGGATGTCTAGGGTTTTTGGAATTCTTGTTTATTGTAAAAGGGCCTGCAGATCCTCATTGTAATCATCTTCTTGTGAATGCGAGTAGTCGTCACATCTCTTCTCAGAGATAAGCTGCCACCATTCTAGCGAGTCTTTCACTCTATATTTTTACAGTCTCTGTACATTTATTTCATTAATAGAAATTGTGTATTATTGTATATCTGTGTTTATGGTTGCATCTCTGATACATTTCTGTTATATTATTGAATATTTGTGATATCTCGGTGCATTTCTTTGTTATATCTCTACTCTCATTTCGTGCGAAAATAATCTGGATCAGTGGTATCAGAGGAGGCTGCTCTTGATCGTTTTTTCAGTGCATGTCCCCGACGAGGTTCGAGTATAGCAAGTTGTCTCTTGTGATTGTCTTTCTTGAAGATAATCACTCTCTCACACCCAAGAAACCCTCAATGGTGGAAGAAAATAAAAACGACGGAGAAGACGATCCTATCAATTTGTTGCTTGAGAAAGCTCTCACGTGACAGAGGGACAAAATGATGGAGAATTTTTCCCACATCCTTCAACGCCTTCCGATAGCACCAGGCGCATATTCATCAAGTGGCCACTTTGGAGGCACCTCACCTTTCAAGGTACAAATTCATTTTGATATTCCTATATTTGAAGGATAAATAGATGCAAGAGCCCTAGAAAAATGGTCAACTCTACTAGAAGGTTATTTCTCTATTCACAATTTTTTCGACAAAGAAAAGATCACCTTCACACTCCTTAAAGCTCTCCCTCATGTCAAACATTGGTGGGAAACTTACTATGAGAAAAGTTCCACAGAGGAGTCTGGAATATATGGGGTTGATCCCACTTGGTATTTTTTTATGGATGCGGTAAAGGAACAATATTACCCTATTGGCAACTATGAGGACCAGTACATGAGATGGACTACACTACGACAAGAGAGGGGCCAAGCAGTTCCAGATTTCACCAATACCTTCCATACCTTGCGCGCCAAGCTGGGTATCAAATACTCCGAGTGACATTTCATTTTGAAATACCATGGGGATCTACACAGATACATCTAGACTGAAATGGATTTTCTGGACATCTCATCACCCGGTGTTGCTTATCGATATGCTGTTAAAATTGAGTAGAAATTTAAGAACCAGAAAAAATGGGAGTTCGGGTCTACAAATTCGCAACAACCAAATTATGAAATAGACGACCCTAACAAACAGTCTCCTGAAAACCAGTCCAAGACACAGGAAAAGAAGGGTCACGGGAAGACAAAGAAGGAAACTGAAAAATGGTGTGAGTTCCACAAATGCCCCTGGCACAACACCGATGAATGTCTCTCAAAATACTCATTGGTGTCTGAGATGAAAGACATAGAGTCGAAACCTGATTCAAAATCTGATTCTGAAAATAATGTTTAAGGACAAATAATTGACGCGGACCCCACTGCTATTGTCATGACCACAACAATTCAACCAGAAGAACCAACAGATCATGAAGAGGGGGAGCACCTTTTGCATTCACAAATGTGGGTGAAGGGGACCCCACTGCATTTTATTGTTGATAGAGGAAGCTAGAAGAACCTCATTGCAGCAGAGGTCATCAAACAGTTGGGATTGTCGACAACACCACACCCGCAACCATACAACATTAGGTTTCTTCGCCAAGGACAAGATCTCTGTGTCAGCCAATAGTGTCGATTATCATACAACATCCAACCCTTCAAGGATGAGGTATTATGTGATGTTGCCCCACTGGATGTCTGTTATGTGCTCTTGGGCCAACCATATATGTGGAGACGCCATGTTGTTTATGAGTCTCGACCCCGTAGTGTCATTGTTACTTTGGGGAGTCATCTCTACAGAATACCAGAGGTAGTTTTGACTAATGTTCCACCTAAAAAGTGTTGCAGGGTAGTATCTCATACTGCAAAATTCAGCTTCTTCACAGTCTGTTCAAAAGGAGAACAAAAGGACATTGCAACCACTATAGCCTTGCCACAAGCACCTTCTATCCAATAGAAATAGGTCGACAAGGTTGCAGAAAATCACAAAGATTACTTATACACACTGTCCTCTCATGCATCTCGACTTGTTGAATAGCCTCAACCTCAACAGGTTCATGACAGACTTCCACAAACTGAGAAACGCGGCGTCTCTAGAAAGACAAGCAGCTCACCAAGATGCAGATTCAACAAATGCTTTTCCCTCTCCCCTGGGAACTTAATGCAATGGATACCATTTCTTCCTAAGGAGAGAGGATTGATCTAGGTGTATATTGGTGGCCACCCACCTTTTCCAACCGGCTCAAAATAGTTTTCTGACAATTTTGGCAATTTACTATTTTTAGCAGGTTTTAACTTTCGGGGCCATTTTGAGGGCCTAAATGAAGGTTTTTCGAGACCAAGGTTCTCAATGATAGGAAAAGGCATGATTGAGCCCCCAAAATGAATCTCCTCAATGATACCTTTCCAACGATCTATTATACACCTAAAACAAAGATCGTATGCAAAAGTTACGACCCCGGGAAGTTGATGTACTAACTTACCCAAATGGGGCCCACATGACTTTTGGCGCTTCATCTCCTAGGGTTAGGTTTTTGGATGTATAGGGTTTTTGGAATTACTGTTTATTGTAAAAATTCCTTCAGAGCCTCATTGCAATCATCTTCTTGTGAATGTGAGTAGTCGTCACATCTCTTCTCAGAGATAAGCTACCACCATTCTAGCGAGTCTTTCACTCTGTATTTTTACAGTCTCTGTACATTTATTTCATTAATAGAAATTGTGTATTACTGTATATATTTTTTTATGGTTTCATATCTGATACATTTTTGTTATATTATTGAATATCTGTGATATCTTAGTGCATTTCTTTGTTATATCTCCACTTTCATTTCGTGCCGAAAATAATATGGATCAATCGTTTCCACCATAAATGGAAAACCCAGAAAAGGACTATTATCTCATCCGCAGGTCCATTTTGAAATATGATTGCATCTCACAGAGCTTGCTTTCGACAAGATACTACATACACAGTCTGTGGGGAAGCATGCAGATGTAATTCCTTCATTGTAGCCACTTGAACACTCTTCTTTGTTTTTTCTCTGGGTATATAGGAGTCTTCTTCATATTTTGTTATGGTCGATGGTTGGGCTAAGCTCCCATATTGTAAAGTTTTAATGAGGCCTCCGGTTCTCTGGTTATGTATGGCCATTTGAGACTTCTTGTTTGATGATAGTAAGGTTTCGTATCATCTCTTTTGCTTATTATATTGAAGACTCGGGCATGGGCGATCCAATCGAGTTGTTGTGACTGTATTGTAATGTATGTTTGATTGCAATATTGTTATAACATTTTCAGTTTCCTGAAGTTTTGGTTTCAAGAAGATCTTGTTTTCTGAATTTTTCCTCCTTATGATGGTGGAAGACCTAATGTCCATAGAATACCTCTTCACTCTTCTCAATTTCTTCCCCCTACTCACCAATATACCAAACTTATTGATTGAAGTTAGACCAATACCTCACATGCTTGTGCTTTCCAATCTAGTTTTTTTATTTAGAACAATACCATCCTGAATATGTGTCCATTAAACCGCCTTTAAATTTATTTTTCATGACATACAAACTGATGGGTATCAGGCTTACTTCTGCCACAATCCAGGGGTGACTTCTAGTGCTAACATTTTTGGATCCGTTGTCGGGGATGATTTGAATATTTTCCCTAGGTAGAAAGAAAAATATTACTGATTCCGAAGGTGTATTATAACTCAGTACATCAAAGATTGCAACTGTGCACCTAACGACTCCACTGTCTCAACTCTACTATTTCAGTGTGGTTGCTTCTGGCTACACCTGGTAGCCCCTCAGAGAACAAAACAATCAGATCTGGTCTTTGATGGTGAACAAAGACTAGACACACTCATCTTGCGCATCATTCACCTGGTGACTCCATGGTTGAAGAATCAATTGGCGACTCCATTGGTTTGAAATGGAAAGAATCTTGGCTCAGAGGTTTTCTCCCTTTAATTTTTCTATTGTTCCTGGTTTTCCCAATGTTGTTCCTGCTCCAAATGAATGGAATGATTATTTGCCTATATTTAGAGAGCATAAAGAGGACAACCATGATCATCATCTCAATGAGTTTCTTGAACTCATGAACCAGTGGGAGATACATCAAGAGGATGTATTAATGAATATGTTCATGTTCTCGTTAGCAGGGGATGCTCGTGAGTGGTATCATTCTTTACCCCCTGCTAGAATTTCTTCACTCGGAGAATTTCATGAAACTTTCAATGCTCATTTTCATAATTTTTATCCCTCTAATTTAATTTTTCATAGTTGTTGTGAGGGATAAAACGATTGTATTCAAGACAGAGATTCTTCTTACACAAGCTGTGAGGATGTGCCTGATGACTTGGATCAGAAATCATTTATTTCTCTTCCCTATTCCTCTGCATCAAAGGAAGGTTGTGAGGAGGAAAAATATGCTCTGAGTGAGTTAATGGAGCTAGTAAAATATCTTTCTACAGAGATAGAGGATTTGAAGGCAGAATGTGACTGCGTCCTTTTTGGGGAAAGAGCAGAGTATTTTCCATCCCTTGAGGCAGATGTTCTTGGAAACCCTACTAAGGATGGTGATGAAGATTCCATGACTGTATAGGCCTTGTATTATTCTCTTAACATGCCTATTGTCCTTAGCTTTGATGATTATTCTGATGAGGAGTAGCAGAGCCCTACATCACAGTTTGTCAACCAGAAGAGCAGTTAGCCTATATATGACATCTACGAAGCAGATTCCAAGTTGGATATGTAGGATTTCCAAGAGAAGGCATCAACACCTTATCCTCTTTTCCTTAAAGGAGATCATCATGAGGAAATCATCCATCTTGGGCCTGCAGAAATCAATGAGTAGCAGATTGAAGAAAGGATCTTTCCTACATGCCCTGTTTATGATGATTATGACTCTGACCCCTGGGAGAGCCAAGAAGATGAACCAGAGGAGCAACAAGAGGGGAATTTTATATCCTGTCTGGATCCTTTAAGTGAGAAACCATCACCTGAGATCAATTATCTTGTTTCAGCTCCTCATCCACCTATGCTTATCAAATATATTCATTCACATGTGAGCAGCTGTGGAGCAGGTTAGGCTGCCTGTTACAAATTTTCCAGGATCTTCCACTCATACTATGAGCCTATCAGTGAGTACTTGGAGTGGCATTTCCTTCATATCTTGGAGCCACCTTATTTCATATCAAATTCAGTCTTTGAAGAGGAGCTAAAGGGTTTAATCATTATGTTGTCATGATTGCATCATCTGCTAGTGATCACTGACAGAGTAAAGCAACTTCCATTCAGGAAGTTACTTGATTGGCTATGGTGGAAATTTTCTTTCACCTAGCACCATGTAAAGTTTGATTAGTTTAGGATTGTACATAAAAAATCTCCTTGGATCCCTTGTATGTTTGTTTTCATCTTATTTTTTGGCATATATTCCTTAGCAAGGTGTTTTGAGCTTGAATCCATAACCCAACATAAGGCGACTAGAACTGCAAAAGGAGATCTTAGAGCCTCGCAGGGAGGACTCTATCCTCCATGGATCCTAATGTTATCACATATTATGGTATGGGGTGTTTTCCCTACTGGATTTGGACCTTGGGTGGAAAAATGAGAAGAATGGGGTTAAAAACCCACTAAATGGCACTTATCCTAAGTCCACCAGAGTTGATTTGATTGTTTGGCACATTGTGATAAGAGGGGCATAGATATGGGTGGTTGATATATGTGTTCTCCAGATCGACGGTTGTTGGCCATATCAAGGCCTTAACATGCACATTCGTTAAAAATTTTGGAGCGGGCCGGGGAAGAAAACGTGTTTTTGCGGAGGTGCGATGTGTCAGCTAGACACACACATCAGGCCCAAAAGCGGGGAAGAATCAAACCTCTTTTCGCAACCCCAATATGCACATGTACATATAGTGACCTATCCTAGATCGACAAGTGTTCTCCCCACAATTGTCCCCCACTCCTTCTGTCTCCTCTGTCCACCACATCTCCTACTCCCCTATCACTTTCACTCCACACCTATCCCCTCCTCATTTTCTGCCACTTGTGCCACTTTTCTCTGCATCACCTCCGTCCCATTACACCTCAGCTCCCACTTGTGTGCTCCCCATGCTATCCTCAGTCTCCTCTTCCCATCCACAACCGTCCACCTGGCTATCTCTCGTCTATTGTTCCATGTCGAGTGCACCAATCACCTGGTCAGTAGCCATGTCTTCTATCAGACCTCCCTGCAAGCATCCAACTCAGACCCAGATGACATAATGATGATAACTCCACGTTCCACATCTATAGTTGACTTGTATCTTCCCCGATCCTGACAAAGCAACTATTGTGGTTGGTGGTGGCGGTTGAACATCATTTCCACCATAAATAGAAAACCCAGAAAAGGAATGTCAGCTGGTCAACTCATCCATAGGTCCATTCTGAAATACGATTGCGTCTGACAGAGCTCGCTTTCGAAAGGAGACTACATACGAAGTTTGTCAGGAAGCATGCATATGTAATGCCTTCATTGCAGCCACTTGAGAATTCTTCTGTGTTTTTTCTCTAAGTATATAGGATTCTTCATATTGTTTTATGGTCGATGGTTAAGCTAAGCTCCTGAATTATAAAGTTTTAATGAGGCCTCTAGTTTTCTGGTTGTGTATGGCCATTTGAGACTTCTTGTTTGATGTCATTGGGCTTTCTTATCATCTCTTTTTCTTTTGATATTTAAGACTTGGGCATGGGCGATCCATTCGAGTTGTTGTGACTGTATTATAATGTATGTTTGATTGCAATATTGTTATGACGTTTTCAGTTTCCTAAAGTTTTGGGTTCAAGAAGATCTTGTTTTCTAAATTTTTCCTCCTTAGGTTGCTGGAAGACCTGATGTCCATAGCATACCTCTTCACTCTTCTCAATTTATTCCCACTACTCACCAGTATACCAAAATTACTGACTGAAGTTATACCAAGACCTCACCTGCTTGTTCTTTCTGATCCAGATTTCTGATTTAGAACGATACCATCCTGCGTTTGCGTCCATTAGACCACCTTTAAATTTATTTTTTGTGACATAAAAACTAAGGGGTATCAGGATTACCTCTGCCACAATCCAAGGGTGACTTCTGGTGCTAACAATGACAAGTTTCATGATGAAATTGTATTTCAGGTATGTGTAAGTCATGAATCTAAGTGACACATGGCAGCCACTCGGCCAGTGCCAAGTCAATAGTGACATTAGCAAGTTACATCACTTTGGGAGTATGTAATTTGGGGGAAACCAGTTTCTGACTCCAGTAACTGCCCAAAACACCGAAGGATGAATTTAACGATAACCGTTGATATAATTTGGGAGCGTTCTCGACTGTTGATTAAGTACAGTGGAAGGATAGAATAAGCGTAAAACATGAAGTGATGCAACTGTTAATCTACCTTGGGAGAATTCTCAATCGTTGAATATTATGGACATGTGTCTTTGATCCGAGAGGTTTAATGATTGCAAATATTGGAAATCGCCAAACATCGAAGTTTCGAAGTGAACGAGAACCGTTCATCTCAACTCTTGATTAAGTCATAATCGTCGATTATGATTGAAACCTGTTAGCGTCGGAAGTCACTCCTAGATTGCTTGCAGGAGCAGAGCCCGACACCCATCAGTTTAATGTCACAATTTGTTTATAAAGGGATGATCAAATGGAAGTAAACTCAGAGCAATATCGTCTCAACTCTGAAACTAGGCCAGGCATGCATGGGCAAGTGAGGTCTTAGATAAACTTCAAACAGTGGGTTGTAATAAGGGTGAGCAGGGGGCAGACTTGTATGAGAAGAGTGTAAGGGTATGTCATAAACATCAGGTTTCTAACAGAGTGAAGAAGAAAGTGTCCAAACACAAGATCCTCTTACATTCAAACACAAAAGACCAGAGAATACAATAATGTAACAACAAATCCTTTATCATAACATAACTGCAACAATTTATGTGAATCATTTGATCATGAACTCTCTGGTATGATACGAAAACATAGATGGAGTAAGGAAGCTATTTGTCATAAAACAAGAAATCTCAGATACAAATGCACAACCCGGAAACTAGAATGGTTGTTAAAAATTTCCAGTTGGGAGCTTTGCTCTACCATCGATAGATACAAAAATGGCGAAAACGCCTACATATACCCAAAACAACAACCACAACAAAATTAAGGCGTTGCATTAAAACTTTGCGTCTGCATGGCTTCTAACAATCTGCACCTGCAGTTTCTGAATGATCGTGCACCTATGGCAGATGCAATCGAACTCCTGACAGTTCCGTGGGCGAATCGACGTTGCTTTAATTCGTCGCCGGACTTTCCCATTATGGTGGAGGCGATGTCTAACCACCACCAACTACCTTAATAACTGCTTCATTGGGATTGAGGATGGCCCGACCAACTCGACACCTTTGGGATGTGGAAGACCCTTTGTGTTGTCTCCTGGATTAGCTGAACGGCCTGATGAATAGGCGTGGAGGCCAGCACGGAGGATGGGGCGCATGACGGGAGTGGTGGTGCCAACACTATGATGGTGAGGTGTGAAGTGATGAGGTGTGAGAAACGTTACAGGGGAAGACATATGGTGGAGGGAAATAAGTGGAGGGGGAGCAGGAGATGAGATACAATGGGCACGCTTTTAGTGGGAGGCTAACGTGAAAGGAAGTGGGACACATGGCAGGTGGTGAATGGATGATGAGATGGGAAAGGGACCACACAGACCAGAACAGGGGAGATGGACAGATGTCAGAGGATGAGGAAGGGGCTAAAGGGAGTGAGCCTCATCGCACGGTCAGGTGGAGAAAAGATGGCAAGATAACATGAAAAGGAAGGGGGCCCCATGTTGATTAAATGTAGGAAGACAGAGGATGTCTGGATTGCCTGTGCATCGTTGATCCGGGCGCTCAAATTGCAGCCATCGGAGAGATGTGTCCTCGATTCCGGACCCCCCCCCTCCGCTTAAAGGTAGAAAGGCAGGGGGGCTCTGGAATCTCCTTACGTGTTGTTTATCCAGGCACTCTGATCATGACTGTTGAAGAGGTGCGCCCTCAATTCCGGACCCCCCCCCTTCTGCTTAAAGGTAGGAAGGTGGGGGGGCTCTGGAATCCTATGTGTGACGTTGATCCGGGTGCACGAATATCTGCCTTCCAGATTTTCTTGTCGCTTACTACAGGTGCATTTTGATTATGGTACTTAGGTTAAGTGGGTTGTTAACCCACTCCTTTGCATTCTCACCCACTTTACAAGAAATGTCGCTAACATTAGTCTCCATGGAGGATAGAGTCGTCCCTGTGATGCTCTAAGGACTCTTTTTGTAGATTCAGTGCCTTGTTGTTGGGCTATGGAGTCATTTATTAAGACGAAAACAAAAATCAATATTTACAAAAACAAAAGAGCCGACTGCGGCTCACAAAAAACATTTCTTCAAGAAATGTCCATTTACTGGGTCGTTGAAAATTTCTTTGCCTTCCAAATCCTGCAACCTATAAGTGTTGTTTGAAAATACTTCAGAGATATTGAAAGGCCCAAACCAGAGGGCATCAAACTTACTGTGCTTTCCCTTTTCCTGCCGGGGTGCATCCCATTTGAACACCAGATCACCCAGCTCAAAATATTTCTTTTTTCTCTTCCTATCAAAAGCCTACTTGATCTTCTGCTGATGATAGTAGGCCCTGTTCATGACCTGTTCCCTGATCTGTTGTACTTCCACCATCTGATGAATCCTTCTGACCATATGGTCAGGCTCTCCTTCAAGGTCCTGGAGGAAATCCACCATGGATAAGGCGAGCTGAGTAGGGAAAATAGCCTATGTCCCATAAACAAGTTGGAACGGTGAAATGCCCAGGGATTTCTTTGTTGTCACCTGATCATCCCATAGAGAAAATTTGAGCTTTGAATCCCATGCCCTTTTATTGTCTTCCAGTAATTTCTTAATGAGCTTGATCAGGCTTTTATTGGAAGACTCTGCCAGTCCATTTCCCTGAGGATAATAGGGAGTAGAGTGAATTAGCAAAATCTCAAACTGTTCACAGAACTTGGTCATAGACTCGGACTTGAAAGGGGGGGCGTTGTCAGTGACAATTTTGCTAGGACAGCCAAATCTGGCTATGGTATCTTCCAGGAAGTTTATAATTGCTTTGTGAGAAGTGATCCTGGTGGGGACAACTTCTATCCATTTGGTGAAATAATCTGTCGCAGTCAGGATCCATCTGTGCTGGCCACTTGAGGGAGGATGAATTTCTCCGATGAAGTCCAATCCCCACTGCTGAAAGGGTGTTGAAACTACTACAGGATTTAATGGCAGAGATTTGAGCTGCTTCTTTCCTGAGAACTTTTGGCATTTGATGCAAGATCTGATTCTCTACAGACATCAGGGAATAAAGTGGGCTAGTAGTATCCAACCCAGAGGATCTTATGAGCCATGGTCTTCCAGAAATGATGACCTCCATAGAGACCACTATGGAAATCAAACATAACCTTCGGGGCTTGCTGCAGGTCCAGACATCTTAAAAATACCCCCAGAGGGTCTTTCCAGTACAAGGTTTGGTCAATGAGGCAATATCTGACTGCTTTGAGCTTTAAAGCTCTGGCCTTACTTTTTCCCAATCCATCAGGAGGCTTTAATTCTTGCAGAAAATACAAGATATCCTTGTACCAGGCCCATACTGCTAGTGATAAGGCACCCTGAAAATTCTTGTTGGATGACTCAGCGTGCTTGTTGATGAAGTTAATCCCTAAGGCTTTGCAATTAGATTCAGCCAACAACTTGGCCAAACCCTGTCCCTTTATCTTAATCTCCAGATCAAACTCTAGGATCTTGGCAATCCACTTACCTCTTCTTCCATCTATGTCAGGCTGTATAAGAATGTCCTTCATAGAGGTCGAAGGAACGTACATAGTGATCCTTGAGTGAAAAACATAGACTCTGAAATCTTTGAGAGCTTTCACCAATGCATAGGCCTGCTTCTCCATGATCTTGTACCGGAGTTCCTCATCTCTCAATGCCTTGTTGTAGAAGGCAATAGGTTTCTCTCACCCTTGATCATTTTTCTGCAACAAGACCATTGCTACTGTATCACAAGAAGCAAAAGAAAAAATCAGGAAATCTTTGGAATAATCAGGACTGATTAGCACAGGTGCCTCAGTCAATGCCCTCTTTATTTGGACAAAAGATTCCCTGGGTTCAGCAGTCCATTTTACTTCATTTCCCTTCTTGAGCATGCTTGTGATGGGTTTCACCAGTTCAACAAAATTTGAAACGAATCTCCTCAGAAAATTAATCTTCCCCAAAAAGGCCTGAACTTCCTTCTTCGATCTGGGAGGTGACAAGGTATGAATTTCCTCTACCCTACTAGGATCAATTCTCACTCCCTCTGTTGATACTATATGGCTTAATAGCTTTCCCTCCTTCATAGCGAACAAATATTTTTTGGGGTTTAAAGATAGGCCATACCTCCGACACTTCAGGAAAACTATCCTCAAGTGGCAGCAGTGCTCCTTGTCTGTCCTGGAGAAGACAATGATGTCATCTAGATAAATTACCACAAACTGGTCCTTCTCTTCGATGAATGCTATGTCCATGGCTCACTGAAATTTTTCTCCTGCGTTCATCAATCCGAAAGGCATCTTGGCATACATGAATGTGCCCCAAGGAGTGGTGAAGGCTGGTTTTTCTTTGTCCTCAGGCATGATTGATATCTGATTGTAACCAGAGAAGCCATCAATCATGGATATTCTAGATGCACTAGTGACCTTTTGCAATATGTGTTCCATGTTGGGTAGGGGATAATTGTCTTTCCTTGAGCTTCTATTTAGGTTCCTGAAATCAACACAGAGTCTGATTTCTCCACTTTTCTTTCTTACCGGGACCAAATTGGCTATCCACTCAGAATACCTCAAGGGGACAATGAGTTGGGCATCTAACAATTTCTTCACTTCTTTCTCCATGACAGGTAGCAGCATGGGATTTATCTGTCTTAGATTCTACCTGAATGGCTTAGCTTCTTCTTTCATTGGGATCTTGTGCTCAATAATAGATGTGTCATAAGTTTTGAGGTCTTCATAGGCCCATGCAAACACATCAGCAAATTCCTTTAATAACCCAGCATATTACGCCCTCTGTTCATTGGTTAGGTTGCTTGACAATTTGATAAGCTTAGGCTCATCCTGCGTGCCAATGTTTCATTCGGCTATGATAACATCTTCACTTGAAACACCACCCTTTATTGCCACATCATTTTTGTCAAACAGTCTTTCTAAAGGGACCAGTCCCCTCGGAATGTGATTGCTAGGCAGTTGAATAATCTGGTGATTAACAATTTTATTCAGGAATAACTTAGAGGGGGGGTCACCTTCGGGATCAGGGTCCTGATCAATGTGCAATGAAGAAAACTCATTGACGGATTGAAGAAATTTTTCGATTTCAAGATTGTCCTCGAATACCTTCCAATGCTTTATGTTGTCCGGGATGGATGGCTTGTATCTTACCTCAACCTCACCATCAATCATTGGTGGCAAGGGGATCCTGAACAAACTGGATGAGACAACTAGGGAGTCGGCTGCGGTATTCTCTTCCCTTGGGACAAAAACAATGTTGAAAGCAGAGAATAAATTATCAATCAAGTCCCATACCTCATTTATGTAGCTTCTAAGACTAGGATGCTTGGCCTGATAAATGTTTTTGACCTGTTGGATGATCAACTCTGCATCTCCAAACACAACCATCTCCTTTATTCCCATTTCTTTTGCATCCCTCATACCCAGAACACGAGCTTCATATTCTTCCACATTGTTGGTGATTTCGAATTCCAGCTTGTATGACAGAGATATGGTCTCTTGACAGGGCGATATGAAAACCACTCCGACACCCGCACCTATACTGGAGTCCATCAAATAACATCTTCCAAACAAATGTGGTTGGAGGAAGTATCTCCTGATTAAGAATGGGTTGCCTTCTGATCTGTAAAGGGGCCTCAGGAGTTTCGGTAATCTATAACAAACTAGACCCTAAATCAGTATCAAGTGCAAAGATGGGGTGATTAGTGGGGTTTGCTTCATCACTGACAATATAGGCTAGTTGGGCTTCTCTGTACAACCTCCTGTGTTCCCCTCCAAAAATTGGAATGGTGGCATATGTGAGATCCATCTGTAATGTTCCTCCAAGTATATTAATCCAAGACCTTGACAACAACATGCCAAACTTGGGGGGAACATCAACTACCACAATGTCCATGACCACACTCTTCATGGGAAGCTGAAACAAAGAAGCCACTAGGTCCTTGATGACTCCTAGGCATTGCACCCTCCTTGAATCAAAAGAGTATAAATCATGATAGGCCTTGGTCACTTCTAGTCCCAGTTCTTCTTGGGCATAAGGTTATGGGAAGCTCCTGAATCCATGAGGCAATTATGCAACACTTTATCATGTATGTAAAGGGAGGTGTAGAAGGGAGGGGATGAATCATCTCTGTCTTCTACCATGGGACCTAGGATGACAACTGGCTTCTCATATTGAAGGTTCACTGAGTCAGAGGGGGGCTGGGGGGACTCAGATTGTAGCAGCTTAGAGAGGGGATTTTTAAAATCTTCATTTTTAACTAGCTCCGAGATGGGGATGGTAATCCTGATCTTTTGAATTTCATGCTCAAAATTGAAAAAGGAAATAGGCTTAGGAGCTTCCCTTACCTCAGCGACAGGTTCTTTGGCTGCTGGCGAAGAATTCTGAGTTCTCCTTTATTTAGTTATGGTTGCTGCAGTTTTAGTAGGCCTATCTTCTATGAGGGGCTGGTCTTGGCTATCAAAGTCTCCTTCTTTCTTTCTTGACCTGAGATTGTATCTGTTAGAGGTATGACCAGCCTTATATCCCTTTCCTAACTCATGGATGTGATTGTTCATTAGGGATTTTTCATAGGCAAACTGAGTCAAATGGGGAAAAGGAGGAGCCTCTTCAACATAATGAATTTCAGGGTCAAATTCATCCATCTCCTCCCCTTTATCATAAGTAACCAGGTTGTTTTGGAGGGGGGTTTGAATCCTTTGATCCTCTCTGTCTTTGTCCCTCTGTTCCCTTGGGAAGGCCTGTGGTCCATTGTTATTTGGTCTCCTGAAACCTCTATTGTCAGTGTTATGAGGATTTCTGTACATGGGCTTCCCTTCTAACTCCCACCTTTCCATCCTAGCAGAAAGTGATTTTAGTACTTTGGTTGTCTCATCTGTCCGATGGGGCATGGGAGAGGAACTAGATGGGGAGGCTTCAAGCCTTTTCTTGGACACATTTCTATCAGTAGTGTTCTTGAGTCGGTCAACAACCAATATGTTAGATTCCACCTCCACGGCTGCATCCTGCATGTGGGCCAGGGTAGTGGCCCTTCTCTCCCTCAGCAGTAGGCAGAAATCAAGTTCAAAAGCGCTAGCATAAGTGATCTTAGCTGAGGCTTCTGAGGGATTTATTTCAGTGGGAATTTTATTATACATCTTATTGAATCTCTTGGAGAAGTCGGAGACAGACACTCCTTCTTTTCTTTTCAAAGATCCAAACTTTGTCATATAATACATGAAATCTTTTTTATCTCACCACTGTCTTAAAAAGGCATTATCTAAAGCTTCTATCCCGTCAATAGATCCAGACGGCAGGGCCTTGAACCATTTTCTAGCCTCGCCTTGGAGGCTATGGACAAAAATCCTCATCCATACATCTGCATGCATGATGACATTATCATCTGTGAAACTGTAAAAGGATTCTAGGTGTTCATATGCAGTTACATCCCCCTCACCCGTGAACTTGGGTAGTTGCTTGAGGTAACCATCTTCCGGGAGGGCGTTGAGGGGTTGAGGTAACACAAGGGGAGCATACCTAACGGCTATAATAGCCTCCATTCTAGTCATAGGGGGATTAGCACCAGCCATGGGAGTATTAGGAAGAGGGGAGCTTGGAGTAGAAGGAGTGTGAACAGGAGATACCGGAAAAGGGTTCCCTGAAGGAGAGGGAGACAACAGAGAAAACAGAGAGAGAGCTAAGGGACTTGAATTCGCAGATGTTTCTCCCTGTGCAATAATAGTAATAAAAGGAGGGGTGGTGAAACCTTCTGAGGCTCGAGTTTGGTGCTGAGGCATAGCTTCTAGGGAGGGAAGAGTGACAAGGATCTCTCTTTCTGATGCCAGACCAGGAGGAGAAAACTCAGCAGGAACACTCCCGAAATTCAAGAAACGGGAAACCTCTGAAGAAGGCTGGCTACGAAGCTGAGAATAAGAAAACAGAGTTTTTATGGAAGAAGGTGGGGAAATACCTAGTTCTACAACAAAGCTTTCTCCTTGGGAGGGTTTCCCTTTTCTTATAATCACCTCTGGATATTCTTCAGGCATGGCCAGAGGCAGCTGTGGATAAGACCGCGTGTGTCTACCGCTGGAAGCCACAACTAACCCAATAGGTTCGTCTCAGTGGAGTCGTCACAATGGAGTCGCTAGGTGCACAGTAGCAATCTTGATAATCTTGATATCTGATGCACCTTTAGAATCAGTTACTCGTTGTCGTTCAATCCCGGGGAAAATCTTCAACTTCGTCCCCGGCAACGGCGCCAGAAATGTTAGCGTTGAAAGTCACTCCTGGATTGCTTGTAGGAGCAGAGCCCGACACCCATCAGTTTAATGTCAAAATTTGTTTATAAAGGGATGATCAAATGGAAGTAAACTCAGAGAAATATCGTCTCAACTCTGAAACTAGGCTAGGCATGCATGGGCAAGTGAGGTCTTGGATAAACTTAAAACAGTGGGTTGTAATAAGGGTGAGCACGGGGGAGACTTGTATGAGAAGAGTGTAAGGGTCTGTCATAAACATCAGGTTTCTAACAGACTGAAGAAGAAAGAATCCAAACACAAGATCCTCTTACATTCAAACACATAAGACCAAAGAATACAATAATGTAACAACAAATCCTTTATCATAACATAACTGCAACAATTCATGCGAATCATTCGATCATGAACTCTCTGGTATGAGATGAAAACATAAACGGAGTAAGGAAGTTGTTTGTCATAAAACAAGAAATATCAGATACAGATGCACAACCCAGAAACTAGAATGGTTGTTAAAACTTTCCAGTTGGGAGCTTTGCTCTACCATCGATAGATACAAAAATGGAGAAAATGCCTACATATACCAAAAACAACAACCACAACAAAATCAAGGCATTGCATTAAAAATTTGCGTCTGCATGGCTTCTAACAATATGCACCTGCAGTTTCTGAATGATCATGCACCTATGGCAGACGCAATCGAACTCCTGAGAGTTCCATGGGCGAATCGACGTGCCTTTAATTCGTCGTCAGACTTTCCCATTATGGCAGAGGCGATGTCTAACCACCACCAACTACCTTAATAACCGCTTCATTGGGATTGAGGATGGCCCGGCCAACTCGACACCTTTGGGATGTGGAAGGCCCTTTGTGTTGTCTCCTGGATTAGCTGAACGACCTGATGAATAGGCGTGGAGGCCAGCGCGGAGGATGGGGCGCATGACGGGAGTTGTGGTGCCAACACTATGATGGTGAGGTGTGAAGTGATGTGGTGTGAGAGAGGTTACAGGGGAAGACATATGGTGGAGGGAAATAAGCGGAGGGGGAGAAAGAGATGAGATACAATGGGCACGCTTTTAGTGGGAGGCTGATGTGGAAGGAAGCGGGACACATGGCAGGTGGTGAGTGGATGATGAGATGGGAAAGGGACCACACGAACCAGAAGAGGGGAGATGGACAGATGTCAGAGGATGAGGAAGGGGCTAAAGGGAGTGAGCCTCATTGCATGGTCAGGTGGAGAAAAGATGGCAAGATAACACGACAAGGAAGGGGGGCCCACGCTAATTAAATGTAGGAAGACAAAGGATGTCCGTATTTCTTGTGCGTCATTGATCCGGGCGCTCAAATTGCAGTCGTCGGAGAGATGCGTCCTCGATTCCAGACCCCCCCCCCCTCCGCTTAAAGGTAGAAAGGCGGGGGGGGTCCGGAATCTCCTTGCACGTCATTGATCCAGGCGCTCTGATCATGACTGTTGAAGAGGTGCACCCTCAATTCCAGACCTCCCCCTTTCGCTTAAAGGTAGGGAGGCGGGGGGCTCCGAAATCCTATGTGCGCCGTTGATCCGAGCGCACAAATCTCTGCCATCCAGATTTTCTTGTCGCTTACTACAGGCGCATTTTGATTCCGATACTTAGGGTAAGTGGGTTGTTAACCCACTCCTTTGGATTCTCACCCACTTTACAAGAAATGTCGCTAACAAAACCTATAGATAATTAAGGGTCGTCTGTTCATGGAATATTAAATATGGAACATCTGATCTACTAAATGAAATCCATATACACACTTCAGTGAAATCTACTTTGGGATATTTGAAATATTACAGAGGTTGGAAGTCATGAAGGATGAAGTCTTGAAGTAATGACAGTCGTCCATCTCATCGTGCGATTAAAATGTGACCGTTGATATTGACAAGTCATCAAGAACTTATTTATCCTAGTGCATGGTCACCACTTGCGGTCCTATGGAATAAAGAAATAAGGGTAAAAGAAGAGGCAATGCTTAAATTAATAAGCCTATGGTTCTACGCCTATGGTCATATGAAAATGGTTTAAGGAAGCGCCTCATACAGATCTCATCTCTGTAATTTGATAGATAATTAACACCAAAACAATACAGAGAATAGGTGAAATATTCAATATGATATGTTGACGAATTGAGAACACAGTAGAAGCATGAGAATGATATAATGATTCGATTCATATGTGATCAACTCATGAGGATAAATGAACCAATAGATAGTCATGATTAAAAGAGAGTTAAATCATGAAAACATTATGAATAAAGAATAAAAAGGAAAAATGATATTAATTAAAGTTTAATATTATCATTTAAATGAAAAGGTACAATGGTTCAATATCCAAAGACACAATTCTTCAAATTCACACCAGTTGAAAGACTATATAAACAAGAAAGAATGGTGAGAAGAATTGTAGTTGAATTTGTTGAAGTATATATATTTATATATAATGGCTTGAATGAAGTTTTTGTTGATGGGTCCTAAATCCCTTTAACTCAATAGCAGGAACCAAACCCGCCACCGAGGCCCAATTAGACTTTAAAGCATTTAATTGTGGAATGGTTCTCTAGATCTTGTGATCCAGCTGAAATAATCGACGGGCTTTACGTTTTCTTGTGAAGGTTCTCTCCTTCGGTTCAGATGTTCTGTTTTTGTATTTTCTCTTAGGTAGGACTGATATAAGATAAATCCGGTATAAACCAACTAGGTAACAAAGTGGGAACAGACTAAACTACTGGAGAAGAGGCTAAGTTTGGGATAACCCTTTACTCTAGCATGCAGGAAATGATCGTCTACCACATGCCTAATACTAATATGTTAACCATGTGAGTATTCCAATTACTGACTGAGATACAAATTATCATAAGACAACATGCATGTGATAAACGATGGAAATTAAAATAATTCACTCGAATCTAATCATCAATCACATACTAACACAAAGATTCATTTTCATCATTAAAGAAAGAACTATAAAACATTGGATCAGATAACTTATCAATAGATTTAATAGCTCTTACTTGTTACAGCATCCATTCATGAGATGAGATAGGAAATAGTTCTTCTCCACATCCAATCATACACGTATTTGATGAAAACATAAAATTGTCTCTGGTCCAAAAGGACTTCTCAACTAAAGGCAGCTCTGAAATAATTCTTTACAAAACAAAAAATGAGAGTTTCTTGCAACAACCATCGAACTTTTACTAATCGGTCGATGCTCCTATTTATAACATAAAATTAACTAAAAATAATGGCTAAAGTGCAGATAAGTAAAAAAAAATTTGCCACGTGGATTTCTCTCCTATTATATATCTAAGAGTCATCTAAATATATCACTTTAAAAGGGTGACTCTGCTCATATTCCGACCACTTGATGAACAACTCCTCGTAGGTGTTGGCGTATGGGAATCTATGATGTTCCATAGGGGTCGTGTAAATATCTCTTATCTCTACCACATGTGCTCGATACTTGACTAGACTGGCACTTAATTGTTGCAACATAGCCCGAGCTTTGATCGGGTGTTCCATAAACCGTCACTCCTAAACTGGCACTATGTCTGCCACCTTTTCTATTTCTTCAGTCCATGCTGAGTCTTGCTCGATGTGTGATTTGACTATGTCGCGCAAGTCAAAAAATTCATTGGGTGTACCAAACTCGAGGAGTCCTATGTCTTTCACCACCGGATTAATATTGATCATTTTTTCTCGCACCTGGCCCATTTCTGTTGGATTTCTCGGTGAGGTTCCCAAGAAATTTTTTCCCAATAATTGACTGATTTCCTTATGCGATCAAGACTCCTTTCGTTCAACACCCAAATGTCGTTTTCTTTTGTGTCTCAGCCCAGTTCGACTGCACCAATGTAGTCGACTCTTTCCATGACTTGATGTGTTTTCACGTACCATCGCTCCATATATTTTCACATCGCAAGTGCCATGAGGGTGTCTTCCTGGAGCTCGAATATACTTGCAGTGAATAGGTGATGCTCGTCTGTGAACTTTCTATAGGCCTCCTTGAATTCTCTCCTTAGGTACACTACAACCTGTGTGTTGTCCTGATAGTACTTAGCCAAGTGGCACACATGTTCTAGTTCTGTGAGGGCAGAGGCCAACACCTTTTCATCTCTTTTACCTCTGTCCAGGGTGGCATCTGTGATTTCCATCCCTACGCCGATGATTTGGAAATCTTAGCATGTTCTATGTTGATCATATGTTCCTTTGTAGTGATGAGGATGGAGCAATATAAAGTGATCATTCTCTTATTGGTGGTTCTCTGGATGATAGCCTTCCTTTTCTTATCATAATCTATGGCATGTTTGTCGGCTACTTCATCCACAGGTTCAGGGATTTGTTGATCTCCCCAGGTGAGTGTATTTCCCAGACTTCTGGTGGTATATACTTGTTCAATATTGGGTTCTTGAACTTCCTCATTGTGCTCCGAAGTCCCAGCTTCTATCTTTCGCTCATAGAGGGTTTGAGTATCGATTGAAATAGAGGTGTCGGGGATAGAATCAATACTTAATTGTTCATCGGCCTTTGAGATGTCGATTTCCTATTGCGGGTTTCCTTCCATTAGCTCGTCCGACCCCGGCTCTTCCTTAGGACTGTCTTCTTGGGTCTCTGACACATCGGGAATTTTAGTGTCTAGGACACTCTTGAATTCCTTTTTTTTCTATCGGACCTCTTAAATTTGTGTGTCAAGAATAGGAGAAGATGTATTCTTAGGTCCCTTTTCCTCTTCAATATGCACAGGGGTCCTAAGAGATACTTCTGAGCTCTCATCATCATCATATATTTTTATTAACTCATGGAGGGGGTCTGATGCACTTTCTTCCACTGATACCCCAACTATCTCTGGCTGAGCTGAAAAACCTGTCGGCGATCTACCCGGTGGCGTTGTGAATTCAGGGTCATCTAACCCGACGATTTGATCGATGTCTATCAGTTCAGGATCGCTTGGGCCTATCTGACTTTCATCTGGGTTGTCAGCGGGGGGAATTTCCATCCTGATGAGGTCTAGTTTATCTCGCATTTGATCCATTATCCACTACGTCTGTTCCATCATGCATAACCCCCTCTCCCACATGTCCTGAGCCATAGGGAAATTTCTTTCTTGTGTCGAGGATACCATGGGAATCTCTATTGTTTTGGCTTCTATCTTGGGGAATTTTTCTGCTTCGAATGCTATTATTTCTTCTTTGGTCCTGAGGGCCCCTTGAGATGATTGTTCTAGAATTGTTGCATGTTCATCCCAGCTCATGGATTTGAACCTGGACATATTAGGGTCGGCCATCCTTTCCACCACTTCATCTCAATCTTGATCATTTTCTGTGAAGAACTCATATTTAAACTCTTCGTGGGCATATGGCCAACAGGACGACACTTGAGACGCATATTTCAGGACTATACCATTTGGGTCATGTTTGTAGAAACAGTTGGTCTAGAATCTGAATTCTAATTGATTTATTCATTCTTGTTTAGATTTGGGGAAAATTCTAACTATCTTTTGGCCGCTGGGGAAGAGCCTTCTCCCACCTCTAGTTCCTTTAGCTTTGGCACTCTCGGAGATCACTTGGTGGCTGGTTTTCTTGGTGGCATTGTTCTTGAAATCAAAAAAATACTTTAGGTCCAGCGTGCAGAGTGACATTGGATAAAAATTTATTTATGAAGTGAAAACACCGAAAATCCAGACTGGTACATACCTGTAACACTTGCTAAACTTTGTATTTTGATACTCACAGGGGTCTCAGAAGCTTTTGAATTGCTCATCTCATTCCTCTGGATGCTCTGAAACTCCTTTGGGTGAAAAATGATCTCATTTACAATGGATCAATAGGATTTAACGGGGAAGAACTTACCGGTCGTATCAACCAATTAATTCGGGTGATGAGTGAGATTCAAACAAATCTACTGCCGAAAATCTGCAAGTTTAATTCATCGTGGGTTGAAGATGAAGGCGTGGAGGGTGATGTGTTTTATTGATAAATTCAAATAGTCCTTTTGATTCACACATGAAGTAGCAACTAATGAAATATTTGGAATTAATTAGTCCCTTAAATGCTCTGAATCTAAACGTGTCTAGCGCTAAAGCATCCCATCATGTCACTTTCCTAGTGATTGTATCAAGAATCGACAATGTGTTACGGGTGCTTCATTGATATTCTTCTATGAAAAAACTTTGACGTCGATCGATTACATCGTACGGTGCTAACATGGAAAAACTTGGCTCGAGACATGTGGCACTGAAAACTGGTGACTTAACTCGTGATTATTATTCGAAGTCAGGACTTTCCTCCAGTTTTGCATTCTTAAACTAAACCTGGCATCGATGATGCCGAAAATGATGTCGGGGATCGATGATCGGGGATAAACCTATCGTGTGTTTTCCTTTGGGTTAGAGTCTTCAAAAATTTCTGATTCTGAAACATTTCGGGAGTCGATGATCCACGAAATTGTTTTAGCATGGTCCGATCATTCGTCGGGGTTTGGTGTTCTTCATTTTGTTAAGCGCGTCGGGTATCGACCATCGATGATATCATTTCTTTAATCATTAACGTTTACTATTTTCACCTTTTACCAAAACTGATGGGGATCGACTATCAATGATATCCTTGTGTGATACTTGTTACGAAATAAAACTTCCTTTTGTCGATGCCGATGAAAATCGGTGCTCGACGACTGCAATTTTTACGAGTGATTTTCCTTTATCTTTTAAATCCTTTCGATGGTGAATTTGGGCACATCAGGTGAAATTTTTTGGTTGTTGATTCTTTATTTAAAGGTTAGGCCTTTTAAGTCATTAGTTTTCATAGATTCAAGAAAAATTTGAAATACTTAATGAGAGTCAAGACGATAAGCAAAGTCAATATTTTTCAGAATGAAGTTGAATTAGACAATGCAAAAGATCCAGTGGTACCCAAAAAAGTAAAATTTGACATAGGATTTTTAGGGTGTTTTGAGTGCTCAAAAAATGGCGACTTACTAGGCTAAATCATAATCTTTGTTCCTCCTTTGGGCTCGACTAATGCAAAATCTAGTGGAGAACTTAATTGGTTTTCATTAGAGCTTCTTTTATGTTTGCATTTGGAATTTTCTCGGTTGATGCATCTAGATATATCTGTGGGGTTTTTTAACCTTTATTCCACCTTCTTTTCCTGTAACCTTAACTCATGCCTTATTTTGACAAGAGTCTAGTAAATCATTCATAGGAACTAGGCACTTTTGTTCCCTTCATTAATTTTCTACGGTGTTGCTCTGCTGCCAACGAGCACCCATAGCCCTGACAGAGTCACCCTAAAGTCACAAACCTTACTACGCTACCAACAAGCGTCCATATCCCTGATGGAGTTATCTACATACCCTCTCCTATTGTGTGCTCATTTGATATAGTTGATTTTTATTTCAGCAGAATTCTTTGAGCGAGCAGGAGAGGGTGATTAAGGTGAAGCTTACTAGATCTATCTCCGAGGTGCATGTAGTCCTTTCCAGATTTCCTTCTTTCCCTTAAATTATTACAAAACCACTAAGAAAACACTTTTGAATTTCTCCAAAGTTGTTCCTCTATGCAGGTTAGATGGAAAATCCCTTGAAACAACTGCAGGTTCCCCATCGTTTCTTGTGTTTGTATGTGAGCGATGAGTTAGGAAGAGATTTCTCTATGTCGCATGATTTGAGGTCAACCATTGTCTTGCTAAACACAATCTTCAAAAGTGCAGAAGTCCAAATAGAAAAAGAAAACACAAATGCATTTCACAATTGACCTAGCTAGCAACAAAATCATGAAAATACGCACGCAAAACATAATATTGTTTTAGGGCTTGGCCATTCACTGGGAGAGTGTCTGGTTCCTCCCTTAGATTTTGTAACCGATAAGTGCCTGCCCCAATCTTCTCAGCCACCTGAAAAGGTCCGAGCCATAGATTCTGAAACTTATAATGTTTGCCTTTAGGCTCATTTTCTATGTCCCACTTCAGGACTAGGTCTCCTACTTCAAAATTCTTCTCTTTAGCCTTATGCTTGTCAAACCATCTTTTAACTATTTTTTGGTGGGCTATGAATTTTGATTTATCTTTATCCCTTTCTTATTCTAACATGAGCAGGGTGTCAATTCTTTATTTTAAGGTTGATGAGGGATTTCCCCTGGAGTCCTGAGCAAGTTGAAGAGATGGGATATATAACTCGTTTGGGAGGATGGCTTCCTATCCGTATACTAGAAAGTATGGGGAATTTCCTATAGCTTCCTTGGGTGTAACTCTATCTGCCCATAAATCATTATGGAGTAGATTATGTCAATTCCTATGGTTGTCTGCAACTATTTTCTTCAATATCCTCACTAGGTTCTTATTAGTTGATCTTTCCACTTCGTTTCCCTATGGATAATAATTTGCATAGTATCTAATTATGATTCCTTTTTCTAGGGAAAACTATGTTAATAAGGTGGAAGAAAATTGAGTTGCATTATAAAATACAAGAACAGAAGGGACACCAAACCTTGTGATTAGTTGTTGTTCTATGAATTGGATTACCACCTTCTTGTTTAGATGAGTCAGCAGAATGGCTTCCTCCCATTTTGTGAAATAATCGGTGGTAGTGAGTATGTACTTATGTTGTTTTGAATAACTTGGTGTAATTTTGCCTATGATGTCTAACCCCCATTGCTCAAAATGCCTAGAAATGGTCACCGGTTGGAGTGGGACGACTGCTCTCTTTTCTCTCCCAGCGCTTATTTGACAATTTTTACATTTTCTAGCGTATGTGTGAGAGTCCTTGAACAAAGTGGGACAATAATAGTCGGTTCTCAGTATCTTATGAGAGGTGGTGTTTCCTGCAAAATGTCCATCGGCAAGGTCATCATGGATCTCCTTCAAAACCTTATATTCATCTTCACGTTTGAGGCATCTCAAAATTACCCCATCATAATTAACCCAGAAGAGTACTGAATTCATGAGGCGATATTGCACAGATTTTCACCTGAGAGCTCTCCTTTCCCTAGGGTTGAGGTTATATGGACAAGTCCCATGGTGTAGGAGATAAGTCAGTTTCTCATACCAAGACTCTTGTCCCAGGGAAATGTATGAAGTTTCACCACACCATAATTAAATTTCGTTCTCCCATATGGGGTCTTCATTTACTTGGTCTTGAGCTTCAACTGCCATTTTTCATAACCCTTTTCCTTTAACTAGTTTATTAGGTTTTATATCTAGATCAAATTCTTGAACTACTGCCATCCAATTTCCTCTTCTTCCCCCCATCTCCTGTTGAGTAAATAGGTATCGGACTGCAGGGTGAGGCACGATTACTTTGGTGTGTTTCTTGAGGATGTAAGATCTGAAATGTTTTACTGCCTTATAAACCACATAAGCTTGTTTATCTATAGCAGGATAGTTAAGTTCAACACCTTGGAGGTTAGTTCTCATGAACGATATAGGGGCTTCATTTTTGTCATCATCTATCTGGGTTAATACTGTGGCCAACGATTGGTCAGAAGAGAAAGTGTGGAGGAATAAATCTTTGTTGAAATTGAGACTTTGCAGCACTGGGGCTTGAGAGATAGTGGTTTTGATCTTGCTGAAAGACATATTTCGTTCATCATACCACTTAAACTCAAAATCCTTACAAATCATCTTTTGCAGAGGTTTGATAGTTTCCGTGAAATCGGGAGTGAACTTCCTCACAAAATTGATTTTCCTGAAGAACGACTCCATAGCCTTCTTGTTGTGAGGAAATGAAAACTGAGATATAGCCTTAATTATTTATGGGCCTATGCAAATGCCTACTTGGGATATGATGTATACTAACAAATTAACTTCTTCGACACCAAACATAGTTTTCCTAGGGTTTAAGGATATATAGTATTTTCTACACCTTTTGAAAATATGGGTTAAGTGTTGGATGTGATCTTCCCTGTTCTTTGAATACACAGTCATGTCGTCCAAGTACACTACTGCGCACTTGTTGATTAGTCCCTGAAATGCTATGTCCATGGCCCTTGGGAAGGTCACTCCTGCATTGTTTAACCCAAAAGGCATGCATTTGTAAGTGAAAGTTCCCCACTTGGTTCAGAAGGTAGTTTTCAAGAATCCTTATTCTAAAACTAAAACCTGGTTGTACCCTGAGAAACCATCTAGTAAGGAGAAAATTTTAGAGCCAGACTTCGTCTGCAGGAGTTTCTCCATTGGTGGAACTGGGTAGTTGTCCTTTTCTAAAGCTCTGTTGAGATTTCTAAAATCTATGCATAAGCGAATCTCCCCAGACTTTTTCCTTATAGGAACTAAATTAGCTACCCATGCAGAGTGTCTAACCTGGAAGATAATTTTGGCATCTAACAGTTTCTTTAACTCCTGACACATGAGAGGCTCCAGGAAAGGGTGATACTTTTGGAGCTTCTATTGGAAGGCTTTCACTTCAGGCTTTAATGGGATAATGTGCTGAATGAAACGGATATCATAAGTTTTCATATCTCGGTAGGACCATGCAAAGACATCTTGATATTGTCTAAAGTGTTTGAGATAGGCCTTCCTTTCTTATTTAGATATGGTTTTGCTGAGGTTTATGTTTTTTGGGTTTTCTGAGGTTCCAAGATTTATGGTTTCATGCATGGGGCATGAACTACGGATCTTCACGTTTTTTGACCCCTTAAATATTTCTTTTAGGTCAAAAAGGTTTTCTAAATTGGCTACCCCCTTCGATATTGTGTGAGACTTTGATTTGTCAATCAGATGATTTAAATGAGGGTTGGCTTCGGTCGATTTTTCCTGGAATACTTCATCATCAATAGCCAAGTCCTTGAAATTATTTTGGTTAGTTAAAAATTTTATGATCTGTTCATCTCCTTCAAAGACCTTCCAATTAGAAATATTGTTGGGCACTGATGGTTTGTAGAGAAATTTCATAGTAAACTGGGAGGCTTCATAATCTTCTAGAGGTGATAGCCTTGAAGCAACGGTGGCCAGAGAATCAACAATAATGTTATTTTCTCTGGGAATCGCTGAAATGTTGAAAGCTTCAAAATGCTCTATTAGCTTGTGCACTTCCTATTGGTAATTATTCATATGTGGAGAGTTGCAATGTATAGTGTTCCTTATCTATCTAACAATGATTTCAGAAATTCCAAAAACCTTCAATTCTTTGACGTTCAAGTCTATGGCTTTCTTTAGCCCCTGTACTAGAACTTCATACTCAGTAGTGTTATTTGTGCATTCGAATTCTAGTCTACAAGACATGAAATGTCGTTTTCCTTTCAGATTAATGATGATACACCCTGCTTCTGACCCTTCTTGTGATTTAGATCCATCAAAATACAGTGTCCAAACTTGTGGGCAACATGTATTAGCTTCCCCCTTCCTATTACTTTCCTCTTTTCCTCCTGCTATTTCTGTGAATTCTAATGTAGGTTCTTGGTAAAAGAGGGTTTCTTCCATCGTTGTTGGAAACTCCTCTTGAAAAATAATTTGAGAGTTCTGAGTGAGAGGGACATCAGATGAGAGAGGGGAGAAGTTCGTGAAGTAGGAATTGCAGGAATAATTTCCTAGCATAGGGAAATCTGTCGATGAGGGTTCATTTAGGGTTTCTAGGTCAGTGACAATATGTTTCAGATATCTTTCCCTATCAATTCTAATCATATTTTTGTGTCCCTTTAATGGTATCCAAAGGTGCACCAAATCTGTACTAAAGTATCTGTTTAACTTCTCAGACCAATATCGACTTAATAATAACCCATAAGCTTATGGAATATCTACTACAATGATGTCAATCGCTTGCGCAAACTTAGGATGGGTCGCTATTCTGATCATCACATCTTTGAGTTCTCCCATGACCTTGTCCTAGGTTGTGTCTAGTTGTATTACATGTTTGTCACTTTTGAGAGGGACTGCATTTAGTTTTTTCCAAATAGACAACGGCATAACATTAGAGGAGGCTCTTGAATCAACCAAACAGTTATGGAGGTTTCTGTTGAAGACTTCAAACGTTAATAGAAAAGGTGGAACAAAATATTTTCCCTTCTTATCTTCAGAATAGGTGTTCACAGTTGGTTTACTTACTAGATCTGAGGGAGTTAGATTTCTTCCCTGATCATTTCTTTTTGTAGGATTCTCTACTGATTTCAAAGCTTGTAGTAGGAAGTATATTTGTTGAGGGATTCTACATATTTCCATAACTCAGATATTAGCCTTCAACTTCTTCAAATCTTCAACTACGTTGTAATATATCTTGGGCAATTCTCAGGTATGTATGCTTATAGGGTTCTTACAGGGAGAAAAAGGTTCTTTCGGGTGATCAAGAGTTGATATTCCTCCAAACCTTTGGGTATTAGTAAGGTCATTTGAGACAATTTGACCCCTACTTCATGTTTTCATAGCCAAGACTTCAGCAGGTGGTTCTTGAACCTCAAACAGGTCATCAAAAGGCATGGCTAGGTCAGGATCCCATATCAACATGGTTGTTTCTTTTGGTGGAGTGATTTCTTCCTGATAGGTGATATTCATACTGGAGCCTATTGATTGTTTGGTCAAGCAGACTTTGTCAAAAAATGGATTGGCCGTCAAACTCATGGAATGCACCCATTGAGGGCAGTCTCTTTCAGAGTGGGTTTCTTGGTGATAAGTACATAAGGAATTAGATGCTACATTTCCCATATCAATATTTATGTTAGATGGGGGAGGTTCAATTGTTTTGAACGGTGGGTTTGTTTTAAATAAAGGCTTATAGGGCCTTTGACCTTGGTTTCACTCCCCTGCACTTCTCTTCATGTCTATGATTTCATTGGATAGCTTTTTTACCATGCATTGTAGGTATTCTATGTCTCCATTACCTTTTTCAGGACCTTGTTTGGTTTGTTTCCATGTGGGTCTAGTTAACAAGAGTCCTCTTCTGGGAAGAGGTTGAACTTCCTTCTTAACTAAAGAGACCTGGCCTTTTTTACACCCTTTCATATGGAACTCTATCATTTTGGATTCTTCAAAATTATCAGCTAGGGTTAGTTTGGAAACCCTCTTCAAAAACATGGAAATCGAAGCTGGGAGGGCATTAGCATATACTTTGATTTGCAACTACTGAGTTAGTTTAGCTTCGGGCTAGAATTTGTTTATGATGGGGGTAAATATTTGATTAAAGTCTTTGACCCTTTCCTTTGAGCTCATGGTGGCGGAGAACAACTCAACCATCAAAGCTTCTGTAGTAGTCTCTTCGGAAAATTTATCTAATTTTTTTTTTTGAAACTTCGTCCAACTAGTTATGGATCCTATAGGTAAGTTAAAATACCACGTGTAATTCGAATTCTCAAAAGTGTAGGGTAACAACTTGCAAAATACATCTGCATGTTGGAAATTCATCAGTTTGATAGCTAGTATAAATTTTTTGATATGATCTTCAGGTAGTCCTGAGGTTTCAGGGTCAAATTTACGAAGTAATTTCTCTGGATGTCAGGGAAGGTTATGGACTCACCCTGGGATGGCCAAAGCGTCTCTGGAAAACCAAGGTTGATTTTTCTGAGGTAGGTTTCCCCTTTCTTCATCATGGTCATTATTGTCTTCCATATATTTGGATCCTGAGTTAAACACTTCCTCTTCCGAAAAATCGTCCGTCTTTGAGATGTCGTTGGTTGGCGTTTCATGGATTAGATTAAGAGGATGTTCTAATTTGGTGATTGAAAAATGTATTAGGTATTCTACTGTGTGAACAAATACCTGGTCGGGGGTGTCAACCACTAGCTTGCTTATTTGTTTTCTTCGAGGAAGTATCAGAGCTAAGGACAACACATCGATCTGTCGAGTGTATGCTCTTGTGATTCTTCTAAATTGATTTAATTCCTCATGAGGAAGTGTGTAAGGTATATCAGGGAACAAGATCTCTTCCTCGGGCTGGGGTGATTTACTCATTTTAGGAGTAATCAGTGTGTGTGGGTTGTCTTGGGAATGAATAGCCATGCATGTGGGTTGTTTTGAATCTACAGGCTATATGAAATATTATAGGGAATATGTATTTATCCAGTCTTTCTTGATCTATGTGGATATCGGTGGCCACCCACCTTTTCCAAATGGCTCAAAACAGTTTTCTGGCCATTGTGGCAATTTACTATTTTTAGCAGGTTTTAACTTCCAGGTCCATTTTGAGGGTCCAAATGAAGGTTTTTTTATATAAATGTTCTCAATTATAGCCAAAGGAATATTTGAGCCCCCAAAATGAATCTCCTTGACAATACCTTTCCAACGAGCTATCACACGCCTAAAACAGAGATCGTATACAAAAGTTACGACCCCGGGAAATTGATGTACTCACTTACCCAAACGGGGCCCACATGACTTTTGGTGCTTCATATCCTAGGGTTAGGTTTTTGGATGTCTAGGACTTTTGGCATTCCTGTTTATTGTAAAAATTCCTTCAGAGCCTCATTGTAACCATCTTCTTCCGAATGCGAGTAGCCATCACATCTCTTCTCAGAGATAAGCTACCACCATTCTAGCGAGTCTTTCACTCTGTATTTTTACAGTCTCTGTACATTTCTTTGATTAATAGAAATCGTGTATTACTATATATATTTGTTTATGGTTGCATATCTGATAAATTTCTGTTATATTATTGAATATTTGCAATATCCCTGTGCATTTCTTTATTATATCTCCGCTCTCATTTTGTGCCGAAAATAATCTGGATCAGTGGTATCAGAGCAGGCTGCTCTTGATCATTTTTTCAATGCATGTCCCCGACGAGGTCCGAGTATAGAAATTTGGGTCGTGATCTTGTCTCTCTTGAAGACAATCGCTCTCTCACACCCAAGAAACCCTCAATGGCGGAAGAAAAGAAAAGAGACGGAGTAGACGATCCTATCAATCTATTGCTTGAGCAAGTTCTCATGCGACATAGGTCCGAAATGATGGAGAATTTTTCCCACATCCTTCAATGCCTGTCGATAGCATTAGGTGCATCTTCATCAAGCGACCACTTTGGAGGCACCTCGCCTTTCAAGGTACAAGTTAATTTTGATATCCTTATATTTGAAGGACAGATAGATGTAGAAGCCCTAGAAAAATGGTTAACTCTCCTAGAAGGTTATTTCTCTATTCACAATTTTTATGACAAAGAAAATATCACATTTGCACTTCTCAAGGCTCTCCCTCATGTCAAACATTGGTGGGAAACTTACTGGGAGTAAAGTTCCACAGACGAGTCTGGAATATATGGGGCCGATCCCACCAGGGATTTTTTCGTGGATGTAGTAAAAGAACAGTATTACACTGTTGGAAACTATGAGGACCAGTACATGAGATGGACCACACTGTGGCAAGAGAGGGGCCAAGCAGTTTCAGAGTTCACCAATACCTTCCATACCTTGCGCACCAAGATGGGTATCAAAGACTCCGAGCGACATTTGATTCTGAAATACCGTCGGGCTCTACACAGATAAATCCAAACTGAAATGGATTTTCTGGACATCTCATCACTCGGTGCTGCTTATCGATATGTTGTTAAAATTGAGCAGAAATTTAAGCACTAGAACAAATGAGAATTCAAGTCTGCAAATCTACAACAACCAAAGTATGAAAAAGATGGCTCGAACAAACAGTCTCCCAAAAACCATTCCAAGACACAGGAAAAGTAGGGTCACGGGAAGACAAAGAAGGACACTGGAAAATGGTGCGAGTTCCATAAAATCCCTTGGCACAACACCGATGAATGTCGCTCAAAACAGTCATTGGTGGTTGATATCAAAGACAAACAACCAAACCTTGATTCAGAATCTGATTCTCAAAATAATGGTAAAAGACAGATCATCGACGCAGACCCCACTACTATTGTCGGGACCGCAGCAATTCGACCAGAAGAACCAACAGATCCTGAAGAAGGGGAGTGCCTTTTTCATTCACAGATGTGGGTGAAGGGGACCCTGCTGCATTTTATTGTTGATAGCGGAATCCAAATGAACTTCATCTCAACAGAGGTCGTCAAACAGTTGGGATTGTCGACAACACCACACCCGCAGCCATACAACATTGGGTGGCTTCACCAAGGACGAGATCTACGTGTCAGCCAACAATGTCGATTATCATACAACATCCAACCCTTCAACGATGAGGTATTATGTGATGTTTCCCCACTCGATTTCTGTGATGTGCTCTTGGGCAAACCATATATGTGGATATGCCATGCTATTTATGAGTCTCGACCCCGCAGTGTCATTGTTTCTCTAGGGGGTCATCTCTATAGAATACCGGAGGTAGTTCCGACTACTGTTCCACCTAAAAATTGTCGCAAGGTAGTATCTCATACTTCAAAATTCAGCTTCTTCATAGTCTATTCAAAAGGGGAACAAAAGAACACTGCAACCACTACAGCCTCACCCCAAGCACCTTGTATCCAACAGAAGCAGGTCGACAAGGTTGCAAAAAACTGCAAAGATTCCTTCTGCACACTATCCTCTCATGTAGTCTGACTTGTTGAACAGCCTCAGCCTCAACAGGTTCATGATAAACTTCCACAAACTGAGCAGCACGATGTCTCCAACAAGACAAGTAGCTCACAAAGATGCAGATTCAACAAACGCTTTTCCCTCTCCCCTGGGAACTCAACGCAATGGAGACAATTGCTTCCTAAGGAGGGAGGATTGATCCAGGTGGATATCGGTGGCCACCCACCTTTTCCAAATGGTTCAAAATAGTTTTCTAGCCATTTTGGCAATTTACTATTTTTAGTAGGTTTTAACTTGCAGGGCCATTTTGAGGGTCCAAATGAAGGATTTTTGAGATCAAGGTTCTCAATGATATCCGAAGGCATGATTGAGCCCCCAAAATGAATCTACTTGACAATAAATTTCCAACGAGCTATCACACGCCTAAAATGGAGATCGTATGCGAAAGTTACGAGCTCGGGAAGTTGATGTACTCACTTACCCAAACGGGGCCCACATGACTTTTGGTGCTTCATCTCCTAGGGTTAGGTTTTTGGATGTATAGGACTTTTGGCATTCCTTTTTATTGTAAAAATGCCTTCAGAGCCTCATTGTAACCATCTTCCTGCGAATGCGAGTAGCCGTCACATCTCTTCTCAGAGATAAGCTGCCACCATTCTAGCGAGTCTTTCACTCAGTATTTTTACAGTCTCTGTACATTTCTATGATTAATAAAAATCGTGTATTATTGTATATCTTTGTTTATGGTTGCATCTATGATACATTTATGTTATATTATTGAATATCTGCAATATCTCTGTGCATTTCTTTATTATATCTCCGCTCTCATTTCGTGCCGAAAATAATCGAGATCAATTCTTCAGGCCCTCCTTCTAGCACCAATTTTGTTGATGGGTCCTAAATTCATTTAAATCAACAGTAGGAACCAAACCTTCCATTGAGGCCCAATTAGACTTTGCAGCGTTTAATGGTGGAATGGTTCTCTAGATCTTGTGATCCAATCGAAATAATCGATGGGATTTACGTTTTATTGTGAAGGTTCTCTCCTTCGGTTCACACATTCTCTTTTTGTATTTTCTCTTAGGTAGGACTGATATAAGATAAAGCCGGTATAAACCAACTAGGTAACAAAGTGGGAACAAAGTAAACTATTGGAGAAGAGGTTGAGTTTGGGATAACCCTTTACTCTAGCGTGCAGTAAATCATCGTCTACCACAAGCCTAGTACTAATACGTTAACCGTGTGAGTATTCCAATTACTCACCAAGATACCAATTATCAGAAGAAAACATGCATGTGATAAATGATGACAAGTAAAATAATTCACTCGACTCTAATCATCAATCACAGACTAACACAAAGATTCCTTTTCATCATTAAAGAAAGAACTGTAAAACATTGCATCAGATAACTTATCAATAGATTTAATATCTCTTACTCGTTAGAACATCCATTCATGAGATGAGATAGGAAATAGTTCTTCTCCACATCCAATCATACATTCTTTTGATGAAAACATAAACATGTCTCTGGTCCAGAAGGACTTCTCAATTAAAGGCAACTCCAAAATAATTGTTAACAAAACCAAATATGAGAGTTTCTTGCAACAACCATCAAACTTTTACTAATCCGTCGATGCTCCTATTTATAACATAAAATTAACTAAAAATAATGGCTAAATTGCAGGTAAATAAAACAAAATTCTCCATGTGGCGTTCTCTCCTATCAGTTTATCTAAGAGTCATCTCAATATATCACTTTAAAAGGGTGACTCTTCTCGTACTCCGACCACTTGATGAACAACTCCTCGCAGGTGTTGGCGATGGGAATCTATGTTGTTCCACTGGGGTTTTGTAAATATCTCTTATCTCTACTACATGTGCCTGATACGTGACTAGACCGACACTTAACTATTGCAGCATAGCCTGAACTTTGATTGGACGTTCCATAAACTGCCACTCTTGACCTGGCGCAATGTCTTCCACCTTTGTTATTTCTTCGACCCATGTTGAGTCTTGATCAATGTGTGATTTGACAATGTCGCGCAAGTCGACAAAGTCATCGGGTGCAGCAAACTCGGGGAGTTTGATGTCTTTCACCACCCAATTAATATTGATCCATTTTTTCTCGCACCTGGCCCATTTATCTTGGACTTATCGATGAGGTTCCCGAGCAATTTTTTCCCAATACTCGGCCGATTTCCCCATGCAATCAAGATTGCTTTCGTTCAACACCTGAATGTCGTGTTCTTCTGTATCTCAGCCCTATTGGAATGCACCGATGTAGTCGAATATTTCCATGGATTGATGTGCTCTCTCATACCATCGCTCCATATATTTTCACATCACAAGTGCCATGAGGGTGTACTCCTAGAGCTCGACTATCCTTGCAGTGAATAGGTGTCGCTCGTCTATGAAATTTATATTGGCCTCCTTGAATTCACTCCTTAGGTACATTGCAGCCTGTGTGGTGTCCTGATAGTACTTAACCAAGTGACGCAAATGTTCTAGTTCCTTTAGAGTGGTGGACAACTCCTTTTCATCTCTTTTAGCTCTTTCCAGCGTGGCATCTATGATTTCCATCCCTGTGTCGATGAGTTTGGACATCTTATCATGTTCTGTGTTGATCATATGTTCCTTTGTAGTGATGAGGATGAAGCGATCTAAAGTGATCCTTCTCTTATTAGTGATCCTCTGGATGATAGCCTTCCTTTTCCTATCATAAGCTATGGCATGTATGTCGGCTACTTCGTCCATAGGTTCAGGGATTTGTTGATCTCCCCAGGTGAGTGTATTTCCTATACTTCTTATGGTATTTACTTGTTCAAGATTGGTTTCTTGAACTTCCTCGTTGTGCTTCGAAGGCCCAGCCTCTGTATGTCACTCATCGGGGGTTTGAGTATCAATTGAAATAGATGTATCAGGGATAGACTCGATACTTACTTGTTCATCGGCTGTTGAGATGTTGATTTACCGCTACGGGGTTCCTTCCATCAGCTTGTCCGAACACAACTTGTCCTTCAGAATGTCTTCTTGGGTCTCCGATGCATCGAAAAGTTTAGTGTCTAGGACACTCTCAAATTCCTTTTTTTTTTTGGGACCTGCTGAATTTGGGCATCGAGAATAGGAAAATATGTCTTCTCAGTTCCGTTTTCCTCTTCGATATGCATAGGTGTCGCAAGAGATACTTCTGGTCTATCATCATCATCATAGATTTTTATTAACTCATAGAGGGAGTCCGATGTACTTTCTTCCACTAATACCCCGAATGTCTCTGGATGAGCTAAAACACTTGTCGACGATCCTACCGGTGGAGTTGTGAATTTAGGGTCATCTAACCCGATGATTTCATCGACGTCTATCATTTTAGGGCCTCTTGGGCCTATATGATTTTCATATGGGTTGTTAGCAGGGAGCATTGTCATCCTAATCAGGTTTGGGTTATATCGCATCTGATCCATTATCCACTACACTTGTTCCATCATAAGTAACCCCTTCTCCTGTGCATCCTAAACCGTAGGGAAATTTGTTTCTTGTGACGAGGATACTAGGGGAATCTCTATTGTTTCAGTCGCTATATGGGGGGATTTTGCCACTTCGACTGCTATCATTTATTCTCTAGCCCTGAGGGCCCCTTGAGCCGATTGTTCTAGAATTGTTTCCTATTCATATAGGCTCATGGATTTGAACCTATTCATCTTAGGGTCATCCATCCTTGCCACAACTTCATCCCAATCTTGAGAATTTTCTGTAAATACCCCATCTTCAAACTTGTCATGGGTGTATGGCTAGTAGGATGACACTTGAGATGCATGTTTCAGGACTAGAACCTTTGGGTTGTGTTTGCGGAAATGATCGGTCTGGAATCCAAAATCTAATTGATTCAGTCCTTCTTGTTTAGCTTGGGTGATTTCTTTTACCAGGTAGAAACCAATATGGAATCCCTAAGGTATGAACGCTCATTTCTTGTCTTTCACCAGGGTAGCATTGTATCCTTGTAGGATCATTTGGTAGCATATCTCCCCCACTAATAGTCAACCAGGAACATGCACAGGTAGGAGATGAGGTGCTCCAGTGGCCTCAAATACCCTAATGTAAGTGTCGCGTTCATCCATATACCAGTGGCCAACCTTTACTATCACCTTTTTCACCGAAGTCGATAGCCTTGGACACTCTTTATTGAAAATAATAAAATGAATGTGAGCAATGAATTCATCACATATGAGGGGTTTGGATGTTTTGTACATGTTTTCCCATAAGATGTTGAAATATACATGGAACGAGAGTTATGAGACATGCTAGCTCAAGTTCATTTTGGCAAAGACATTTCTGGCGTAGATGACGTCCAATAAATAAGACTCCATGTATAAGGATGGAGTCTCTCTTTCCTTCGGCGTCTAATCCTATTGAATGCAAATGCTCATTTGTTTTGAAATGATGGCACCCCAATTAAAACCTCTCCTAGAAATGGCTATAGTGTAAGCTAGAGGCATCCAAGCCTCTGGAAACCTGGAACAATATGTATCCCCATACAACCAGTAGATGAGGTCCATTATATAGATATACGGCTCCCTTAAGTTGGTCGTTTGGTACGAGTTGGAGGTTTGATTGGTGTATTTTCTATCCTCTCTGCACCATGAATCCATCACTCGGCCCGTGTCGTGGCACTCATAAAAGTTGACGATGAAATCGGTGTTCAACTACTCTTCCGGGTCTCTGAGCTTGTAATAATTATTCACCTGTACTGGAAGGAAAACCCCGACACACTCGCCATTTTCGTCATTCATCAAGAACTTCTATGTGTCCATGTGGTCAATGATCCATTGTAGTAGTTATATACATGGGAGCACTGTGGTTCTACTCATGACCATGTGCAGGTACGACCATTGGATATTTGGAAAAACATCATCATTGAGCTTTCTCAAGCCAGGGTCGTTGTGCGAGATACATTCTGGGAATTCTTCCTGAATGATTTTCTTGAAGAGTTATCCCCAGTGTGGGATTACTTCCTTGCCCCCTTTGTTTACCTCTGTGTCTCGGAGTCCTAGGGATGATTTTAAGGATGGAAATGTATTTTAAAATGTAGAAACCTTGGAGAATCTTACTAATCATTCATATGTCAAGTATAAATGTTTGGCGATATTTTTGTAAAAATATTCAAATTTCTAAGTATTTTATATATTTTTTATAAAATTTTGGCGATTTTTAAGGTAAAATAATTTTATCCTATAGAATTTGGGAGAATCATTTTTAAAATAACGAATCTTGTTTTTGGAAAAACCATGGAAAATTATCCCATGAGGGAAATTTAGCCCCTAAAATCATCACTCTAAGACTCCAAAGGCCAAAGGTTGAGCGAAAACCTTCTTGGTGGATGTCCTGATGACTGGTTTCAGCTTTGCTGCAAATTCTAACAGTTTTGTGGCCACTGGGGAAGATCCTTCTCCCACCTCTGGTTCCTTTAGCTTTGACGCTCTCGAAGATCAGCTGGTGGTTGGTTTTCTTGGTGGCATTGTTCCTACAATTGAAACAATCCTTTAGGGCCGACGTACAGATTGACATTGGATAAAAATGTATATATGAAGTGAAAACACCGAAAATCCAGACTGGTACATCCCTATGACGCTTTCTAAACTTTGTTGTTTGATACTCACGGGGGTCTCAGAAGCTTTTGAATTGCTCGCTTCATTCCTCTGGATGCTTTGAAACTCCTTTGCACATAGAATTATATCGTTTACAATGGATCAAGACAATTTAACAGGGAAGAACTTACCGGTTGTATCAACCAATTAATTCAGGTGATGAGTGAAATTCAAACAAATCTACCGCCGAATATCTGCAAATTTAATTCATCGTAGGTTGAAGACGAAGGTGCAGAGGGTGATGTGTTTTATCGGTAAATTCAAACAGTCCTTTAGATTCAAAAGTGAAGTAGCAACTAATGCAATATTTGGAATTAATTAGTCCCTTAAATGCTCCGAATCTAAACATATATAGCGCAAAAACGTCCCATCGTGTCGCTTTCCTAGTGGGCGGATCGAGGATCGACAATGTGTTATGAGTGCTTCGTTGATATTTTTCTGCAAACAAACTTCAACGTCAATCGATTACATTGCACGATGTCGATGTGGAAAAACTTGGCTCGAGACACGTGGCACTAAAAACTGGTGAATTAACTCGTGAGTATTAGTCGGAGTCAGGACTTTCCTCTAGTTGTGCGTTCTTAAACTAAACATGGGATCGTTGACGTCAAAAAAGGTTTCGGGGATCGATGATCAGGGATAAACCTATCGCATATTTTCCTTTGGGTTAGCATATTCAAAAAATCTTGATGCCAAAAAATTTCAGGAGTCGGCGGTCAGAAAAAAACTTTTAGCGTGGTCCAACCGTTCATCGTAGTTTTCTCTTCTCCATTTCACAAAGTGTGTCAGGTATCTTCCATCGACGATATCATTTATTTCTTCGTTAACATTTAATATTTTCTCCTTTTACCGAGGCCAACGGGGATCATCTATCGGTGATATCATTGTGTGATGCTTGTCACGAAATAAAACTTTCTTTTGTCGATGCCGACGAAGATCGGTGCTCGGCGACTGCAGTTTTTAAAAGTGATTTTCCTTTATCTTTGAAGTCCTTACGATGTCAAATTTGGTTGCATCAGGTGAAATGTTTTGGTTGTTGATTCTTTATTTAAAGGTTAGGCCTTTTAAGTCATTAGTTTTCATAGATTCATGCAAAATTTGAAAGACTTAATGAGATTCAAGATGATAAGAAAAGACAACATTTTTCACAATGAAGTGGAATTAGACAGTGCAAAAGATCAAGTGGTACCCAAAAAAGTAAAATTTGAAATAGTCTTTTTAGGGTGTGTTGAGTGCTCAATAGGTTCATTCTATCTAGTTGTTTCCTGTTTACAAGTTGGGTCTTGTATGAGTATTGGATTCCTCACATGTCAGTGGGATCTGAGATCAACAAGATGGGACTAGTTATGAGGGTTGGATTCCTCATTTCGCAGTTGGATCTGAGAAATACAAGTTGGTTCTTGTAACATAGAGATGGGTCTCTCATAGTTTCTTGAAGTTGAAGATATTCAAATATTGATCTTATGTATTCATTCAAGTTAAATAAATAAATAAAATATTTATTTTTTTATATATTGGTTGAGAAAATGAAATAAATATATGTTGTTTAGTTAATTTATGAAAAGTGGAAAATTGTCCAAATTTTTGTGACACTGATTTGTAAACATGTTGAACCTGCATAGAATAGATCTAGCTAGAAAATACTACACACATTTGCAGAGAGAAATTGAGAAAGAAGAAGCAAGATAGAAAGAATGGAAGAATTCTCATTAACCGTATTCCACACTCAAAGAGTGAATAATTTACAATAGATATAGGATACATGAGTAACTAATGAGCCATAGTGGTGGTTTAGATTGATCTAGAAACACACCAACAGTAACAAGAGTAAATTTCCACCTAGTCTAGTCTCTCAGGCAGTTACGGGAGTGAACTGCCACCTAGCTGAGTTAACTAGTCAACTAGTCTTCAGTTAACTAACATAACAAAGAGTAGTGAGTTGGTGATGATATCAATGTTGCATGGTGAAAAAACCAATGCAACATCTAAACTCAACTCAACTAGTCAAACATAAGTGTCAACTGAAAGAGAATATTCTCCAGGTGGAATATTCTTCCCTAAAATATAGGAGACTAGATAATGACTAATTGTGACTAATAAACAAGGAATAACCTTTATAAAAATAAATCCTAGGTGTGTCTGAAGTAACTCCAACACACCCCCTGAACATCGCTATGGTGAAAATAAAGAATGGGTCCCAGCTACAAGGCCATGTTAGGTACCCAAATACAAAAGATACACTAAACTAAACGAGGAAAGAGCGAAAACCTCATGGGAACAAAACTCCCCCTCAAATTAAAATGTATAAAATAAAAAATGATAAGGAACAAAAGGCAACTGTTAAGAAACCATGTCCTTCACTCCAAGAAGACCTCACAACTGTGCAAGTTTGTGCTCTTTGAAGATTTTGTTGAATATGTAGATGTTTGCACGGATATGATGAAGTATATGCATCATAGATATTTCCACACATATCCACTTTATCTTCTTGTAATGAATAATATCCAAATAAATTTTGAAAACCGTACGACCATTTCCAAAAAAATGCTGAAATTTTGTTGATTTTAAAACGATCATAACTTCACTTTCTGGATTCTGTTTCAGACGATTTTTTTTTGAAATTGGATATTTTCCTAACAAGACTTCAAATATCCAATTTGTTTATGCAAATAGTGCTCATAAAATATCAGAATAGCGTCTAATGTGCGCGGCTCCCTTTTTGTCTCCTAAGGTGCATGCAACAATGTCTGCATGTGACTCTTGAGATGCATGCCATATATATTCCACATGAATTTCAAAAAATAAATCTGAAATGGAGTAGACATCATCTTCAATTATTGGAATACTAATTTCTGTAGACACTTGTGTAGAAGACTCTTCAAAATAAGAGGCTTGATCTTCTGACAGTTTCTCTTCTGGCTCTATTTGTTCGACCTCCTGCATGAAATCTTCACAATATTCTTTATTCCCAAATAGAACCTCCAATCTGGTCCATAATTCATTTGGATTTAATCCTTGTGATTCTTCATATACTTAATGGAAAAGTTCGGGAGAAACAGACATGCCGATACTTCCTATGGTCATATCTTGTCTATTGAGAAAGTCATTTTTCTCATCGACAAAATCAGGCTCTACTTCCATTTCCATAGTTATTTGGTATAATCCTTTTCATTTTAGAAGAATCAAAATTTTTGACTTCCATTCCAAATAGTTATGAGGCGTGAGAAGTATTTCTAGCGAATAATCCATCTTTTGTTGTCTTCAATCTTTTGTACCTACAAAAAATGATTTGGTGTAGATTTTTCTTAGCATTCTGTCATCTCTGATACCATGTAAATGTGTTGAACCTGCACATATTAGATCTAGCTATAAAATACTACACACATTTGTACAGAGAAATTGAGAAAGAAGAAGCAAGATAGAATGAATGGAAGAATTCTCATTAACCGTATTCCACACTTTAAGAGTGAATAATTTACAATAGATATAGGATACATGAGTAACTAATGAGACATAGTGGTGTTCTATATTGATCTGGACACACGCCAATAGTTACAAGAGTAAATTTCCACCTAGTCTAGTCTCTCATGCAGTTACAGGAGTGAACGACCACCTAGCTGAGTTAACTAGTCAACTAGTCTTCAGTTAACTGACAGAACAAAGAGTAGTGAGTTGGTGATGACTTCAATTTTGCATGGTGAAAAAACCAATGCAACATCTAAACTCAACTCAACTAGTCAAACTGAAGTGTCAACTGAAAGAGAATATTCTCCCCTAAAATATAGGAGACTAGATAATGACTAATTATGACTAATAAACAAGGAATAACCTTAGGAAAAATAAATCCTAGGTGTGTTTGAAGTAACTCCAACATGATTCACCCCCCCCCCCTCTTAGTGTCAAGTGTCCATTTCAACAATTGGTATCAGAGCGAGTGCCTTCAGCATAGTTTAAACACTGGAAGGTAGATTCAGAAGAAATGGGTGGACAAATTGTTATCTCTGCAAATGAAGCTCCCTTATTTTGATGGATCATATTATTCTTCATGGAGGGAAAATACGAAAATATATCTGAGGTCAAGAGGATATGGAGTTTGGGATTCGGTAGTAAGTAAGCCCTGACACTTAAATAATTCAAAGAGAAAAACCAAAACTACAAAGGAAGCAAGGAGAAAAAAATCATTATCATTAAAAGAAATCTAGGATGGATTGTCAAACCAAGTCAAAGAAAATATGAGACACTACAAATCTACTAAAGAATTATGGATCCACCTAGAAAATTGTTATCAAAACGAAACACAAGAAAAAGAGAAATCCTATCAAAGTGAGGAACAAGACTCAGATAAAGAGGATTCATGTTAGAATAAGGAACAAGACTCTAATGAATATTATTCCTATCGGAATAAAGAAAAAAACTTAGAAGAAGAGAATTCTTGTCAAGATAAGGACCAAGATAAGGAAAAGGATAATTCTAATCAGATTGAAGAACATAATACATAGAAAAATATTTCTAATCAGAATGAAATGTAGGGTTTGATGCAAATCTCAGTAAAAAATGAGGAATACAACCTCATCAAGGAATTGAGGCATACCTTAGTAGTCACTAAATAAAAATTGCATAATCTTAAGACTAATGTTACAGTTGCAATAGAAGAGATTCGTATGGAAACAAGAAATTATATACATATTAAAGTTCATGTGGATTCTCTTGAAAATCTTGAGTACACAACTATGTGCACTCTAGAAGAATTGGGGAAACTCCAACAAAACGATATGTTGCTACTTCAACAGTTAGATCAATCTAACCTTGAAGAGCATGATAAAAAGATTCATTTAGAAAACAAATAAGAAGAGATCAAAGGATTGAAAACCGAAGTTACCAATCTAACAGAAGAGATGGAAGAATTAAAGACACATGACAGTAAAAGAAAACAAGTACTAAAAGAAACAAAATAATTGGTTAACATTCTAAAAACTTAACTGAAGGAAACTAAAGAAAGTGAAGAAGACCTAAAGATCCAGTTAACTAGGAAAGCAAATTCTTACCACATGTTGGAATCGGAGAACAAAAACTTCAAAAAGATAAATGAAAGTACTAATGTGGATCTAATGACTCAAATTGAAGAAGCTAAGAAAGTGGAAGAATCCCCGAAGATTCAGTTGACTAAAAAGGAAGAATTATGTCAAATGTTGAAGTTATAAATAGTCAAACTGAAAAAGATGAATGCAAATACAAATAAGATTGTCAATTTCTAGAATAGCTCAATTATCCTAGATAATATTTGGAATAACCAAAGATCAACTGATGACAAAACTGGACTTCGATACAATAAGAAAGAATACAATGACAAATGGAGCACCATTTACAAACATGAGAATGGATCATCCTTCTCAAAAGGAAAAGGTGCAATTACAAGTCATGAACTTTGTTAAGGAAGGAAGCTATGGAAGTAAAAAGGAAGAAGAAAATCAAATGACAGATCTCTCAAGAAAAAATAAAATCAAGAATGGAAACAACTTCAATGTCTACTTTTTTTTTTCATAGCTTTGGCCAGAAAGCAATATACTACAAGAAACTAGAGAAAGGATATACAAGAAAATCCAAAAAACCAATTAGATGTTGGAGATGCAATTTTGTTGGGCACACAACAAAATTGTGTCATATAATGAGATATTACAACTATGATAGGTTTGGGCACAAATTTTGAAACTGCAAGAGTTCAAAAATTCAATCCTTAAATAAGTCATTCAAGTCAATGACAAAACCTAATAAAAGTTGGAAGAAGAAAGGAGATGACAAATCTCCAAAAGCATAGTTAGAAAGAGAATATCCAAAAAGCATAATATCTCATAGAAAGATATGGAGAACAAAGTCTGAAGGAGAAAGCAAGAAAGATGATATTACACCTGAAAATGAAGAAATTAATAATAAGAACATGATGGGTGAAGGTCCTAATAAAGAATGTTAAATTCAATATGAAATAAATCAAGCCCAAGAAAAGGAAGTTCCTATAGAAGAATATGGGACAATATCAAATTCTGATGATGTCATAATTTGTTGGCCAATGAAAGAAAATACAAAAAACACTTTAAATTGGTTTCTATAAAATCAAACGGTCATGCCAAGAGTTTTTAAAAATAACATATGGAAAATCTTGACTATATATAAATTAGTGGCCAAAAGAAAAATCATTGGTAGGGTTAGTTGTAGAATACGATAAGAGGTAAATAAAGGTAGCAGAGAAGTTCAAGGAGTATCATTCAAAAAATATCAATTGATAACAAAATTGGTATTAAATCAATTGGTATCAATCCTCAATTAATATTCTTGTTAAATATCAAAGAAGAATAAGAAGTAGATCAAAAGGATCAGTAAGATTCATACTCTTGTTCTATTTGAAAAAGGAAAGTCAGTAAAAATTTAGCAGGGGTATTTGGGTTATCAAATAAGCAAGTAATTAGATTAAGTTTTGAAAGACTTGATCACTACAAGTGGGTATCACTACAATTTGGTATAAAAAATACTACTTATTTGAACACAAATATCCCAATGAGTTGAGATGAGTTAGTAAATTGACATGGGAAGAGATATTGTCAGAAAGATCTACCCTTTTAGAAAGAAAGGGGGAGAGTAGTCAGCAACAGAGAGAGCATATTGATAGGGGGATTCATTCAGTTATGACAGGTAGAGCATGATTGTAGGGGGAGTTACCCAAGTTCATTTTTTGGTCAACAATATGCACACAGACATATGTTGATCATAAGGGGAGCAACCCTTTGTCATTGATGTCAAAGGGGGAGAGTAACTTCAAAAGAGACAAGCATCATCACATCGGGAGTTTGTGTATGAAGTTAGTTTGTTTCCGTCAATGAAAAAGGTGGAGATTGTTGGACATATTGTCATTGATATGTTGTCATTGATGTCAACAATCATGATAAGTTGTTATGATGGAAACATGAATCAATCATGAACAGTTATACAATTGGCATTAGTGTCAGGATGGCCAATAAGGTATTTCCATGTGTAATGAAGGGTCAATGATGGAAAGAGAATGCAACAGAGTAGCAAGGTTAATCTCAGGAGGAAAAGTACACTAAAATTCGACAGAAGAAAATCATCTTAAGGCCCAAGCAATTCGTGATTATTTTTATCATGATAGGATCAACAATGATCCTATGATCAAAGATCAAGAGAGATAGCACTGGAGAAATCCCACGAGAATAAAATATTACCAAACAAGGGAAACCTTTATAAAATATCAAGCAATGGGATACATTCATCCATAATTCAGATGTAAACCCAACCGTTGGATCATAGAGGAAAACTGCGTAAAGAAGGAAAATAATATTGTCCATTGATGTAGATTTATGGACAAATTAGGACCGTCAGATTGAGGGGAATTCAGAAGACTTAGATATCAACTGACATATCTGAAGCAGGAGCTTCGCTAGATATCTTAGTCATTGGATTAAATATGAGTAGAAAAATAGTCAACCCCGACGTTGACTATTCCGGAGAAAAGAAGCCCAAAACAAGTTAGATTACCTAAAGATTGAAATCCTGAAGTGGACATGAGTCGTCCGATCTAAGATACATTTATGAAGTTAGGGCAACCATTAGATCCAAGATAAGAACATGTGCCACATGAGGAGATCCACATCAACAAGATTACGGCAACCAGGACACGTGGCACAATCAGATGATGACAAGTGTCAATATGAAATTGGAATTTCCGATACGTGTAAGTCATGAATCTAAGTGGCACGTGGAAACCACTCAGCCAGTGCCAAGTCAGTAATGACGTCAACAAGTTACATCACTTCGTGAATATGTACTTCATGGGAAAATGGTTTCTAACACCAGTAACTTCCCGAAGTGCCGAAGGCCGAAATTAACGATAATCATTGATCTAATTTGAGAGCGTTCTTGACCGTTGATCAAGTACAATGGAAAGATAGAATAAGCATAAACCATGAAGTGACGCTAATCGTTGATCTACTTCAGGAGCATTCTCAACTGTTGAAGAATATGGACACACGTCTTTGATCCGGGAGGTTTAATAATTGAAAATATTGGAAATCGTCGCATGCCGAAGTTTCAAAGTGAACAAGAATCATTCATATCAACTCTTGATTAAGTCGTAATCGTTGATTTCGATTGAAACCTCTATATAAGTAAGGATCATCCATTCACAAAAGATTAAATATGGAACGTCCGATATACTAAATGAAATCTGTATACGCACTTCGGTGAAATCTGCTTCGGGATATTTGAAAGATTACAGAGGTTGGAAGTCAGGAAGGATGAAGTCTCAAAGTAACGACAGTCGTCCATCTCATTGTGCTATTAAAATGTGAGCGTCGATCTTGACAAGTGATCAAGCACTTATTTAGCCTAGCACATGGTCACCAACCACAGTCGTATGGAATAAATAAGTAAGGGTAAACGAAGAGCAAGTTCTTAAATTAATAATCATGTGGTTATGTGCCTATGGTCATATGAAAATGCTTTGAAGGAAGCACCTCATACAAATATTATCTCTATAATTCGACAGAGAATTAACACCATAACAATATAGAGAATAGGTGAAAGATCGAATATGATTTTTTGACGAATTGAGGACACAATAGAAGCATGAGAATGATATAATGAGTCGATCCATATGTGATCAACTCATGAGGACAAATGAATCGATACACAGACATGATTAAAAGAGAGTTAAATCATGAAAACATTATGAATAAATAATAAAAAGGAAAAATGATATTAATTAAAGGTTAATATTATCATTTAAATGAAAAGGTACAATGGTTCAATATCAAAAGACACAATGATTCAAATTCACACCAGTTGGAAGACTATATAAACAAGAAAGAATGGTGAGAAGAAGTGTAGTTGAATTTGTTGAAGTATATATATTTATATATAATGGATTGAATGAAGGTTCATTTTATCATGTTGGTGCATGTTTACAAGATGGGTCTTGTATTAGGATTTGATTCCTCACATCTCAGTTGGATCTGAGATCAACAAGTTGGGACTTGTTATGAGGGTTGGATTCCTCATTTCTCAGTTGGATCTGAGAACTACAAGCTGGGTCTTGTAACAAAGAGATGGGTCTCTCATAGTTGCTTGAAGTTGAATATATTCAAAGATTGATCTTATGTATTCATTCAAGTTAAATAAATAAATAAAATATTTATTATTTTATATATTGGTTGAGAAAATGAAATAAATATATGTTGTTGAGTTAATTTATGAAAAGTGGAAAATTATCCAAAGTTTTGTGACGTTGATTCACCCTCCCTCTCAGTGTCAAGTGTTTATTTCAACATCGGATGCATTTGATCACTTAATATCAATCAGGACAGAAGCCATATCCTATTTGGTTCAAATTTCCTTCCTGACAGAGGAAATGTTTTTCCTGTATATGTTAAAATTCGCACAGATGGATTTTCAGGACCTCTATTCCATATGACCATAGGAGGTGACTAAGCTCTAAAAAAAACGATTTCTTAATCACTTATCAAGATTGATGATCATGTTTTATTTTCACGTTTGAGATGGACAATTCTAGTTCATTTTGGGACTTTGGTGTTTTGGGACTCAAGCATTTGTAGTCTTCCAACTCTTTCGGAGCAAATTTCGTCGAAGGGTGTATCAAAACCCCCTTCTTGATAACCTTTATATGTCCAAGAGCTGAGAAAATAGACTTAGGCATAAAGGAGCTCCTTATCTCTGGGTATTCAGTTAGTCGTGACTTCAGCCTTCGACACTTTGGGTAGTTTTGTTGGTAAAGATGGATATCCTCGAAGGATGTACTCCCTGAGTGAGATAGCTTGTTGATATCATTGTTGACTTGTCACTATCTAAGTGGTTGCTACGTGTCACCTTGATTCATTACTTTCGTATACCTAATGTGCCAACTATACCTTGACACTTGTCACTAGCCAATTGGGCCACATGTCATATTTGTCTTCTGCCACATGTCTTATTTCGTGGCTTCGCAAATTTTGGCACTTTTATACCATCCTTCGATTATTGTTGAAGTTTCAAATAGATATACACTATATGTTTTCAACTGTCTTGATCTTATGTCCTTTGTTTATTCTGGAACTCCACGGTTTGAGTTTTCTTGGTTTATCTAAGCTATTTATCACTAGAGTAGGTCAAGGCTGGAGTTGACCACCTTCTTCCTTAGTGCGCTTTGAATATTTTCACTCCATATCAATGGTTGAAGGGATTTCCTATTCTTCCTCTGATCCAATGATCGACGAGAGTTCGTGACTTTGGGGCTTTGGTCTTCAGGTAAACTTACCTATTTTAGACTCCTTTTTTCCTGAGTGGTCAACATCGGAGTTGAACACCTTATTTCCTTTAGTGTGATCTGACGATTTCAATATTTTCACTATAGACCAATGGTTTATGGGATTTCGTGACTTTGGGGCTTTGTCCTTCGAGTAAACTTACCTGTTCTAGACTCCTTTTTCCCAGAGTGGTCAGCACCGGAGTTGACCACCTTCTTTTCTTTAGTGCGATCTGACAGTTCAACATTTCCATTCCAGATTGAATATTGATCCAATGCCTAGGAAACCATATGAAGCTCCTGCTTCAGATCTGAAGTTTGAGATTTAATCCTTCCCAACCTCTGACTTTACCTCAATCTAACAATCATGGATTGTCCTGAAATAAGAATGAACGGATCATGTAACTCGATCCTTTACAAAAGGATTTCTTCACTCGAAGAACTCTTTCTCCTGTGTTATTTCAAATGCATCATCTCTTTTGACATTCGATTAACATTATTCCTTCTAAGAGTTGGGTTTATAATGGATTCTTATGCACCTTATTGACATCAATGACAACATCATATCACTGTGTCCAACATATACCACTTTGATTGCATCCATTTTTACCCTCTATATCCTAAAATTTCCTACCCTTACCTTCACATGATACACTCATATGCCACATTTTCTCAACATTTATATCTCATTTGTTTACGCCTATGGCATATTACCCATCACATTTGTTTATACCTCCTCCTATAATGATATTATATTAACTTGTGGCTTATCAACCATATGGAACTCATATGTTTTATCATATCGACCATATGGAATCCCTTATATGCCTACACTTGTCTCCATAATGACATCTTAAGATATTCTCATCACATGACTATCCACTACATTCACCCTATGCAGGTATAATTGTCTCCCTCTCCTATAAAAAATCCTGATCATTCCATATTTTCCCATAAATTTACATGAAAAATTCCTATATATTTGACCATCGAAACTCATTTGGAATCACTGAAGGGATTCAAAATGAGTTATATGCATATTATTTAAAATCGAATTGTGTAAGCCCTTGAAACCCTTGGTCGATTCCAATAACTCGTCCACATGACCTTACCTGTTATAGTTCATAAGTGTGGAAGCATGGATTTATTTTTGTGATAACGATGGTGGTTGATCATCATGAACCCATGTCAATATGCGCTCTAGAATCGTTGCCAGAGTACATTGCATGTCGAAAGTTGTTTAGGGATACGGGATGGAACAAACATTTTTCCAAGTTCCATAGTTTTGATGATCAGGTGAAACGTTAGTTCACCAAGGGTTTTAATGGTTGTGTAGTAAGAGTAGGGGGATTGGTAATGGAATTCTCTGAGGATATAATAACTCATGCCACCATTTTTCCAAGACAAGGAGAAAAATGGTTCACGAATAAGCCTGTGGAGCACGATGTCCTCTACTGATTCCTAAAGCTAGCACACCAAAACATGAATTGAGCCAAAGGGGTACCTCAGACCTGGCTGAAATATGAATGGATGAAGTCTCTGATAATTTTCCAAAGATATTTAACATCTGAAGGATGGTATGCTCCCACCTCCTAGTAGCATAATCAAATTTTAATGCATTCAGAGTCTGATGAACAATTGAGTTGTCCCTATTATTTGTGGAAAAGTTTGAGTAAAATGGAAATCCAAGTAAAACATAATCATAAAAACCCTCATAAAATTTTATATCTTCATGGTTTGGTAAAGATGTTCATCATAGAAAATATGAATAATAGAAATGATTCTTGGGACAATTTTATAAAACAAAACATGTTTAAATTGCAAAAAAATGAAATGGTAGAAGAATATCATGAAGAATAAGGCATTGATAGTATTAAAAATGGTTTGAATGAAGACCTCATATCCCCTGTACTCCAGGGCTTCATATTGTTAGGATATTTAGACACTTAAGAGTTAGTTAAGATCTACTTGGTCTAATATGTTGTTAGGTAAAAGTGTGTTTCTTCAGTATGCATTAGTATGCATTTGTAGTTAGGCAATCCGACATTCACGATATGTTCCCGACATAGAGTGATCCGACGGTTCATACTCTCCTCGATCTTAATGGCCATTGATCCGTGGCTTAACACTTGATTAGTCCATGATCTCTATTTAAAGAGCATGGAGGGTCATTTTCCGATGATTGATTGTGAGAAACTCTCTTGTAAAATCTCTTTGTAATCTTTTTCTTTGCATTAATAAACTGCTCCAAGTGGCCGCGTTGGCTGGGGCCGTGGATG
>ML792101.1:10533-22242 GCA_009831015.1 Picea engelmannii | reverse complement strand
TGCTCTCTGGCATCTCACCAAAGATCTCTTCTCTTGCTCTCTCTTGTTCTCTCAACAAGAATGCTACAACTTTCTTATTCTTGGCATCTCACCAAGAACCTCTTGGCATCTCACCAAGAACCTCTTGCTCTCTCAACAAGACTGTTGCTGCTTCTTCTTTCCTTGCTCTTGGCATCTCACCAAGAGCCTCTTGGCATCTCACCAAGATTTCTTCTACTTCTTACCCAAGAATGGGTGCACCCACTTGCCTTAATCAACCTCATGAGGGAAGGTGAGGAGTTTTCTAATCTAACGGTTGATATTAGATCAGATGGGTGGCTGAGATTTGGTGTCTCTTCACTCACCCTCACTTTAATCATAAAGTTATCTTTTAATTTGCATCTCACAAATTAATTTGACTAAGACCCACATTCGGCAATTTCTCCCCTTAGGCACCTAGGGAAGAGAAACACTTGCCTTGGTACTTTATTTTAATTAAAATTTTAACATTTTGATACTCTGGTATTCGAGATAAAAGGATCATTCTCATATCTACATATAGATGCCTTCCTATATAATGATTCACTTTGTAATGTAATTCCATTGAACATATGAATATATCTAATTGAAGTTACTTGAAGTTGTGGGTGATCACTGCAATTTGTTGTTTAACTTTGTCACAAAATGATTGTGTATGGATTGATGACTTTGTTTCTATAATATAAATTCTAGTTTCGATCTATGGTGTCTATTTGATCCCACCAATGTAAGTAGTTAAGTTCACTACCAGTTTGCAAGGGCCCACCAAGCTATTTATGGGACCTAGATCCCTTGCCTCAACAGTGGGAACCAAACTCGCCATCGAGGCCCAATTAGGCTTTGCAACGTTTAAAATGGAATGGTTCTCCAGATCTTGCGATCCGACCAATTTATTGATGGGATTTGTGTTTCTTTGTGAAGGCTCTTCCTTCCGTTAGGACTATTTTCTTCTGTATTTTCTCTTGGGTGGGGCTGATATGAGAGATGCAAGCCAGCATAAACCAACTTGAAAATTAACAGGATTAAGTTTTAACTACTGGTGAAGTGGTTAAGCTTGGGATTACCCGTTGCTCAACATGTAGACAATTACTCTATACCACAAGCCTAATACTAATACATTAACCATGTGAGCATATAATTATTGTATGAGAAACTAACTATCAGAAAGAAAGAACATATGTAACAAGATAATGGAAAGAAAAATAATTCATCTACCATAACCATGCATTACATAATAACACAACGATTTATCTTCATGATTAAAGAAAATAACATCAAAACATTCCACCAGATAACTTGACAACATAATTGATTTCTCTTACTCATTACTGCATCATTCATGAAACAGGATAGGAATTAATTCTTCTCCAAGTCCAATCACATGCATATGATGAAAATAGTTTGTCTTTGGTCCAGAAGGACTTCTCAATTCGTAGCAGTCTCAAAATAATTATTAATAACCAAAAATAAATAGTTATTACAACAACCATCAGCCCTTGCTCATTGGCCGATCTCTTTATTTATAATATAGATTTTTAACTGAAACTAACAACTAATTGCAGTTTAAACAAAAGAAAAATCGCAACATGGTGTTATCTTCTAACAACTTCTTTAACAGTCGTTCTAAGATACTTCCTTCTGGGAAAGGATGACTACTCTCATATTCAGTCCAACTGACAAATAGTTTTTCACAAGTTTGATCCCATGGAAATCTATGATGTTGCATCGGGGCCGCATATATTCCTTTGATGTCTACTTCATGCACCGAGTACTTTACTAAGCTGGAGTTCAGTTGTTATTTAATGGTTTGGTATTTGATCGGATGTTCTATGAATTGTCGTAGTTGACCTGGCTTTGCATCAACTATTTTTGTGAGTTCTTCGGTCCATAGAACATATTGTTCGACATGTAGTTTGACCATGTTGCTCAGATCAATGAAATTATTGGGGGTGCCGAACTCGGGGAGCTCTGCTTCCTTCATTACTCAGTATATTTTTCTTTGACATTTCTATCGGCAAGATCGCGGAGAAAGCCTTGTTTGGTGATTAGGGAATCATTCCTACAAGCAGGATTGAGATAGTTTAGCGATCAAACGATATGACATAAGGTACTAACAAACATAATGGATTGGTGTGTACCTGTGAAGCTCGTTATTTTCAATCGTTTAATACTTACGTGATCCCAGTTGCTCCTTTGAATTACCTACGATGTCTTTTATCCCTGTTGTCACTCCTCTTTAGTTTAAACGAGTCACGTCGTTGTGCCATAGCATGGTAAATCGAGTACAAAGGATACGCGCGTTGGAACCGTCATAGTGGTTGCTCGACCTTTGAGACTGAGAAAAGACGCTAGAGTTGAGCGTGCACATGTATTCTCCCAAAAGGTCGGGTACCATAGTAAGGAATTTCTTAAATGCCTTCAGAGCCTATATCAGCAAGTGTGTCAACTATCATTCGTTAATAATGGAAGTTGGGGAGTTTAAAGAACTTGGAATGATCGTACTACACATTCTCTGCAACTCCATTCGGAGGCGCTTTAAGTGTCCTGGGTTAAATCCGAAGAATAGTTGTGATGCATTAAGTCTTCAAGGCACCTCGTCATGAAGCATGAGTGTTATTTTCACACACTCTAGTTTGCTTCATTGTTTGTCTATAAATTCTGGGAATTCTGTGGGGAATTCCACGCATAAGTCTAGTTTATGCCTCTGTGATGATGATCTTGTGCGTTTATTCAGGAGAGACTCGGTGTAGTGATCATTATCACCTGTAGGTGTCCAAGCCACCAGTTGTTTCATTATGGGATCCTATCCTAACAAGGGACAGGGTTTGTGAGGTCGCGAGAATGTCAGGTCCGAGCCCCAATGCGCTTGGGATTCCTTCATATTGGCTCCCAGTGTCTTTGAAGCTTCGACATGAGGTACAGGCCTTTGCTCGGAGAGGGTGTTAGCACCTCTAAAGGAAGTTGGGGTGGAAAGAAGTATGTCTTAAATAGGTATGCTAGGGGTCACTCGCCTAGAGGAGAGAACGCCACGGAGAAGAGGAAGGCCCAGGAAAGACATGGGAAAAAAGGAGGGAGACCACCCCCAAGTTGAGTTGAGTGTACATCCCACCGCTGAGGGGTATATGATGCTTACTAATTAGTCAGGTATTGTGAAGACTACCAGTAAAGGAAGTGAGGGACAAAAGGGGAGGGAAAAAGAACTGGGTTCTCCCATCAAGAGTCTCATCCAATAATTAGAGAAAGCACAAATTGCGATAGCTAAGCTTTATCAAGAAAACAGGAAGTTGCAGAGCTAGTTGGCAGTGAAGAGCCAAGGGGTATTGGCTTCATAGGGTCACGGAGGAAGCACTGTTTGGCTCCAGAGACATCTTTGACAAGCTTAAGACATAATTGTGCAGTTACACAAGGTGCAGAGGATGGCAACGAAAGAGGAAAAAGAAACATTACACGGTGCGAGAAGTAGTTTGGGAGAGGGTGTGTGCATAGGAGATGCATAATGGGTGACCCCACCCTTGCTTTGGTTTCCGTGCAGTGACACTTAACATTTCTTCTTTCTTGTTGTAAGAGTTTTGTTTTCTCACTGTGACCCGGTCAGTCAATAAAGACATTGACGATATCTACTCGTATGTAGCCCAAGTTTGGTGGGAAATTTTCTAATTACATGAAAACTTGAAGCTTCTTGAATGCATCACGTTCCCTTTTGGATGTAAATTAACTGCGTTCTTTTATTTGCATTTTTTGGAGATTATGTGATTTTATAATTGTTATTTTTGCAAATGTGAAATTGTTGATAATTTTTCCCTAAAGCTTCTGATATTGATTGACGTTGACGTGGCTTATTAACCCGGGATTACTTAAAATATTTGAACACAAAATTTAGCATTTGGATGGTGGGTAAGGATTGCAATTAAGGACTCTAATTATGTCAAAATCACTAAAGGAAAAATATATTGAGACTACCTGTGCCTGAGTGGCATCGGGGATCGGTAATTTTAGAAGTGAAATGTTAATGTGTATTTTAAATTGTAATTCTCTGACATCGAAATCATGTCGGGTGTCAGCAATCAGCGATATCGCTCTTCTCTATGTGTGACACTCACCTTTTTGTTTTCCTTCTGAAGCCAAACAGATCGGTATTTGGTGATACCTCTGTTAAATTTCAATCATAAAAAAGAAAAACGTTCATCTTCCAACATCGATGAAGACCTGTGTTTGGCTATGTTAAACCTCTCAAATGATTTTTCGTCACCTTTAACGTTTACCGACGTCGAACTCCTAAACGCGTTGGGTAAATATTTAGTGTGTCGACTCATTAAGTAGCTTGTTAAGGGTCCTTTAATGATTAAGGTGATTCTTTGTTGTATGTTCAGGCACACTTTAGAAAATTCAAACATGAAACATAAGAAATAAGCATAAGTATCATTTTCATATTGACGGAAAAACAGATAGTGCAAAGGATCAAGTGGTACCCAAAAGTTAAAAATGAAAATAGAATTTTAGGGTGTGTTGAGTGCTCAACAAATGGCGATTCACTAGGCAAAATAAGAATCTTTGTTCCTCCTTTGTTCCCTTTGACCTTGACTCATGACCCAATTTTTTTTTATTTTTTTCTTATATATTGGAATTATTGTTTTAGGGCTTGGCCATTTACTGGGAAGGCATCAGGTTCTCCCCTCAGACTCTGTAATTGATAAGTACCTGCCCCAATCTTCTCAGTTACCTGGAAAGGTCCAAGCCATATACTCTGAAACATAGAATGTTTCCCCTTAGGTTCACTTGCTCTGTCCCACTTCAGGACTAAGTCTCCTACTTCAAAATTCTTTTCTTTAGCCTTATGATTATCAAACCATCTTTTCACTTTTTGTTGGTGAGCTAGTAATTTTGACATAGATTTTTCTCTCTCTTTTTCCAGCATGAGTAGAGTGTTAATCCTTTGTTGCATGGCCAATGAGGGTTCTTTGTTGGAATCTTGGGCCAGCTATAGAGACCAGAGATAGAGCCCATTTGGTAGGATGGCTTCTTGCCCATACACCAGAAAGTATGGGGAATTTCCTATGGCTTCCTTAGGCATGACCCTATCGGCCCATATAGCATTATAGAGTAGATTATGCCAATTTCTTTGGTTATCTGTGACCTTCTTCTTTAATATCCTTACCAATTTTTTATTAGTCGATTCAGCCACACCATTTCGCTGGAGATAGTAATTTGCAGAGTACTTGATTATGATTCCTTTTTCTAGAGAAAACTTTGTCAATAGGGTTGAAGAAAAGTAAGTTGCGTTATCGAAGACCAGAACAGAAGGGACATTGAACCTCGTGATCATCTGCTTTTCTATAAATTAGATAACCACCTTCCCATTTACACAAGTAAGAGGAATGGCCTCTGTCCATATCGTGAAATAGTCGATGTCGGTAAGAATGTAATTGTGCACTTTGAGGAGCTAGGTGTGATTTCTCCTATAATATACAACCCCCACTACTCGAAAGGCCAAGAGATAGTAATAGGTTGGAGTAAGACCGCTGCTCTTTTCTCCTTTCTAGCACTTATTTGAAAAGTCTTACAGTTTCTAGCGTAAGTATGAGTGTCTTTGAACAAGGTGGGCCAATAATAGCTGGATCTCAGAATCTTATGAGCGGTAGTGTTTCCTGCAAAATATCCCTCAGCGAGGACATCATGGATTTATTTCAGTACCTTTTCTGCGTCTTCTTGTTCGAGACATATTAATAGTACCCTGTCATAATTGATCCGAAAGAGCACCGAATTTATAAGACGATAATGTGCAGATTTTAATCTCAGGGCTCTCCTTTCTCTAGGTTTGAGGTTCTCGGGACAAGTCCTGTGATGTAGGAGATAAGTTAAATCTTTGTACCCAGAGTCTTGTCCTGGGGATATGTATTCTACTTCACCACACCATAGTGTCATTTCTTTCTCCCATCCAAGATCTTCATTTACTTGATCCTGGGATTCGACTGCAAGTTTGCACAAACCTTGTCCCTTTACTAGTTTTGAAGGTTTTATATATAGATCAAATTCTTGGACTATCGTCATCCAATTTACCCTTCTTTCCCCCATTTTCGGCTAGGTGAATAAGGATCGGACTGCAGGGTGTGACACAATTACTTTAGTGTGACTCTTGAGGATGTAAGACCTTAAATTTTTTATTTCCTTATAATGTAGGCATGTTTTTCTACAGCAGGATAATTGAGCTGAACTCCTTGAATATTAGTACTCATAAATGACACATGGGCTTCATTATTTCCATCATCCTTCTGAGTCAAAACTGCATCTAGCGATTCAATGGAGGTGAAAGTATAAATAAAAAAGTCTCTCTTGAAATTGGGGCTTCGCAACACTGGGGCCCGGGAAATGGCAGCGTTGATATTGTTGAAAGTGTATTTTCACTCATCATCCCACTTAAATTCGACATCTTTGCGAATCATATTTTGTAAGGGTTTGATGATTTCCACGAAGTTGGGAGTGAACTTCCTCACAAAATATATTTTCCTGAAAAAGGATTGCATAGATTTCTTAGTATGGGGTAAGGGAAGTTGAGTTATGGCTTTAATCCTTTTAAGGTGCATGTGAATCCCTGCCTGAGATATAATGTGACTTAACGAATTACCTTCCTCGACACCGAAGATATTTTTCTTAGGGTTTAAGGATATACCGTATTTCCCACACCTCTCGAAAATATGAGTTAAGCGTTGGATGTGCTCTTCTCTATTCTTTGAATACACTATTACATCATCTAGATACACTACTACCCATATATTAATTAGTCCCTGGAAGGCTACATCCATGGATATTTGGAAGGTTTCTCTTACATTAATTAACCCGAAAGGCATGTGCTTATAAGCGAAGGTTCCCCATTTGGTTCGAAGAGTGGTTTTTAAACGATCTCCCTCCAAAACAAGGACTTGGTTGTATCCTGAGAAACCATATAGTAGAGAGAAAATCTTTGAGCCCGATGTTATCACTCTGTAAATTCCCAGAGGTTGTCAGAGTAGAAGAAATTTACAAGAGGTAACTTTATCCAACCACTTTGAAACTGGAATCTAGCCCTACCAGTTTCAGAGAGGGATCTCTCTGTATGATTTAGCTATGTATTAACTTCAAAATATTAGGCTAGTTAAACAAAATAAGATTGAAAAGGTTTGTTGTTGTTCTTGTTAAGTTGGTTGAATAAGGTCTACGCCTCCATTGGGCTATGGGGTCTATATTATAAAGATAGAAATCTGAACAAAAACTAAAAGATTCTTTTCATAGGGTAAGATAATGCATTCATTGGATTCTTTAGCAATAAAGTGATGAAAAGAAGAATATATGAGAATATCAATTAAAGTAAAGAAGAATTTAAGAATTTCTTCACTGTAATATCAGAAAGATAAACATTAAGATCTTTCAAAGCCGGAAACAGGGTATACAAAGATAAATCATGAACATGACGTACTTTAAAAGATTAGATTAGAAAACAATATGACAACTGAGAGAGAAAAACATTTAACATAGAAAAGAATAACATCACCAATGACCAACACGCGAGAATCCTGTGAAACGACCCTTTGTATTACTAGAAGATCTCTTGACAAAAATTACAATCTTTCTAGCTTACAGGGCGTAAAGATCAACCCTCGATACTTCAAAGTTTGAAGTATTTATAATAAAATATTACATATTATCATGTCATTAAAGATCAGGACGTGGAAATCTAAATTGAGCTAACTAACTCAACAAGATACAATAATTTAGGAACTGCTTGATGATGTGTTGAAATCTTCATGTTGATTTTGGGGTAAGCCATTGGTGAGTCCTCTACACAACCTCATCTGACTAGATAGCTGACTAGGCTTGGACACCTCATCGACTACTCAATCATATTGCATAACTCTTCCCATAGAAGGTTACTGGGAACACTGACTTTGAGAAATATTCGGTATACTTCATCCATCTCCGTATACTTGGAAAAGGTTGGCATGGTGATGAAAATGTAATGGATCTCCTGTTGTATGGTGATGTCTGACTGGAAAGCTTCTAAGAATGCCTTGCCTGTGATACTACCCTATATTCTCTAGAATTTAGAACTATCCTTAGCCACGGTGGCTAATTTCTTCTTATAATCAGACAGCATCATTAACTTGTCATTTATGACCCTTAAGCTAGGGAGGCCTTTCTTCTGCAGAGCTTCAATTTTACTGAAAAAAATTTGTACTCCTATGTCCATATCTTGGATCTTTTCCTCCAGTTGTAGCATCAATCCTCTTTTGGTCAGGACCCTCTTGACCTCAAGGATGGTTTCTGTCCTATCTTCAATTTTCAACTCTTCTAACTCTTCTCTGGTTTTTGAATTCAGGAATTTAATAATCTCAGTGGGTTCTGCGGGCATTTCTCCCAACTCTCCTCTTATTTTCTCAATCACCTACTTGCTTCTTTGCACCAGTTCATTCTGCTCGAACATGATTTGTATTATAGGTCATATTTCATTAATAGATTTGGTGATGTCCATCCAGACATGTTCCTTGACTTCAACAAGTGTTTTGCCTGCCACTATCTGTTTTTGAAGCTGTTGTAATTCCTGTCTGAGCTTGTCTAATATTTGTTTCTCTTTGGAGAAGCTGGTTTGATAAGAAGACTTGAGTTCCTTAAGGTTCTCAACCTCCTTCTTAAGTCTGTTAATCTATATCTCTTGCAAATTCATCTCTTCCATGGATTTTGCCGGTTCTACTGTCTTCTTTAGAGCTATCAGTGGAGTTGTTGAGGGAATTTATGATGCAGATGTTGTGCTTACTCCTGTGAGAGGAACTGTGCTCAATGGAATGACCTCCATGGGCTTTGATTTTTCCTTCTCTTTCAATAGTTTTTCCAATTCTGCTTCCATCTCCTTCAACTGTGCATTCTGCTCCATGATCAGCTTGAGCATCTCATCTTTTTCCCCTTCCTTCTCAGCTATCTCCTTTGCCTGTGAATATTTTGTTGGTGGCATTTTCAACTATTTCCTTAGAGAGGCTATATCAGCATTTTTCTTTTTAAGAACCTCCTCAACTACTTTCACATTTGAAGGATCATACCTGATCTTGAGGACCACATCTTCCAATGTATTAATTCTGTTATCCATTGCAAAGGATGATATCTTTTCTAATTTTAGCTGTGTCTGGACATTACTCAGAGATGACTATAATTTGGTGGCTGTAGTAGAAGCATTTTCCAACATGGAGAAAATCATTTCCCCAGTTTGCCTGTGCAGATCCATTTGATCAGAAGGATGCACATCCCTTTTATGAAACTCAAACGTTTCCCTTTTGTAGTCAGTGATTGCTTTTGGGTCTAGCACCTGTGCCCGCAGAAATGCCATGTGCATCCTACCCTTCTTTGTGTCAAATGAAGACAATAGTCTGTGTTGAGTTGTTGATGTCTGTTTCCAAAATTGAGCATATGTACTACTGGTCAGTGTCTAATTTTTCTTTTTGATCAGATCATATTTCTCAAAAATACTCAATTTTGGTCATTCTTTGCTCAGCTGGTTGACTGGTCGGGTATTTGTGGGACTCTTAGGAAAAAATGTAGAAATGATCTGCTTGTTGCTTGAGATGAGGAGTGATCGGTCATCATTTATAGTTGTAGTGGATTTGATTTCTTTTTCACCAGTCGTGTCAGGTGTGTGACTGGTTTTTGGCCTCTTGGTATGTAATTGGAAATCCTCGACCGAGACTTCAATTATAGGAGGTGAAGAATCCTTCCTGGGCCTTTTCTCCTTGGGAACCTGTGGTGTAGTCATCTGTGAGATGATGACTGAAGGGTCCTGCTTTTCTATTTCGACCAAAGTGTTTGGTTCCCATTCCGTTTGATTCGCAAACTTCTCTATCTCGGGCTTGGGTGTATGAACATATGGGGCATTTTTATTCTTAATCCTCATCTTAGAAATTGTTCTACATGGATCATAGTGCCATATTAAGCTAACAAAAAACTTCATCTCTTTTAACGGTCTATCTGCTTCCTCCCCAGTGCCTCGGCTATTGCAGATAAATGATCCTATTTTCCCTTTAATTCTGAGTTGTTGTTTCTTTTTCAAAGACACAAAATGTATGTCATCTGAGTTAATCATTTGTCTTATGTATTCTAGGGAAAATATCCTCACGGGTAAATACTTGGGCAATTTATATGGAGCCAACTCACATCCATATACTCTGATCTCTGTGTGATCTTGGTACAGGTACCAATATCCAGTTTTTGCAAGGTCCAAGAGGTGTAAAATCCTTTGAATCTCCTCATTTATTCTTAGTTCAGGATTGCCACTGAGCATGCTCACGACTAGGTGGTAGAATTGCTCAATAAACTGTTTGAAGCTGAATTCTAAAGAATTTTGTCAGAGTAGCAAAGTCCAACCAGTTACCGCCTGCGGCTTCCCGTCCTGGTCCATCTTTTGCATTGAAAAGGAGAATATTTCTACCTGAAAGAAAGTGAACATGTAGGCTAGTATTGAGGAATACCAAAACATGCCCTCTATGGTGAAATTCGAAAACTATTCATGAATATTGTTTGCCAGGAAAGAGATGTAATCGACCTGCGTGGTGGGTTTTTCTTCTGTGGAGAAGATGGAAAGAAAACCCAATATGGGTTCATCTACCCATTGGTCGGAAAAGTAACCCAGTAGAGCACAGAGCGATGAAATGATTTGGTTTCCCTTTACTGAGAATAGGGAGGAAGGGTACGAGGGATTTGTCTTGGGGAGCTGAGTAGTCTGGGGAAGGAAAAGCTCGAAAATTTGGGCTCTCTGGGGAAATGACAATTTTTGGTATAACTCTGTGATGACCTCGAGATTGAAAGGAGAGACGGATTCGATTCTTGGGATCTGCATCATCTGGTCTATGGTCTCTAGTGTGATGAAAAATAGAGTTTCTCCTGAGGAAGACACTACGGTTCTTTGGTCAGAAAGATAATGAGAGTGTCACTTGAGGGTGAACTCAGGGAAATGGTGGATCTGGGGGAAAAGATACAGAGGAAGGTTGGACTCCTAGAGCCCAATTTCATCACTTTGATCTAAGAAAACCTCTTTAATCCATGACTTCAAATCTTCAAGTCAAATTCACACTTGGTGTCTGCAATTAAATGATCTTTGTCAGCTATGGGGATCCTATCGAGATCGACAGGAGGAGGGAGGAAAGGATTTTCCTCAACTTCTGTCCTCTTTGATTTTGGTGCCATTGCTGTGAAAATACCTGCAAGTCAAACAATCATTAGTAGGGATGATGGTGGCTTTGGATAGTTGACTGAAATGGAGAGAAAATGAGGAAACTGTGCTCTGGTTAGATGACACAGTAAGCAATGGAAGAATGAAGGGAAATGGTAGTTTTGATAAAACGAATACATATTGGGCGTGGGGGATAGGTCAACAAGCTAACTGATAAGTTAGCTAGTAATAAATGGCCAATGGGTCATTTAGAGCGTGATATGGTAGGTGACAATGAATGAAAAATACGACTGAGTGACGTGGAAGGAGTCGATTGGGACTTGACCATGGTGAAGGGACTTGTAACAGGGTGAAAGGACCGACAGATTAATGAGATGTGATATTTAGGGGAGAATGTGGAAAATGACGTCATGAGGTGACAAGGTATGTCAAACCTTGGGAGGTGGTGGGAGTCTGACCCAATGGATTCCTGCCACGTAGAGGAAAGGGGCCTGCCAAAAAAAAAA
>ML792101.1:0-10366 GCA_009831015.1 Picea engelmannii | reverse complement strand
GGGGGGGGTCCGGAATTCAATCTCAGTCGTTGATGAAAGCGTTGGTGCCTCAGTCGTTCATCTGTGTGCTATTTTTAATCTGTGAGCACGAAATCATATATGTTCCGAAAACTTAGGATAAATGCATTATGTGGGTTTTCCCAAGCATTCCTTGCTTTTATCACCATGGGGGTTAGACATCAAACCTTTAAACCTCAAAGATATGGTTCAACATCGATCATCATGCTTGTTTTATTAAGATAAAGCAAACTACCCTATGCTCTAACCTAATTACCTATGATATTTATCCCAGATTAAACTGTTGGACTAAGAAATTACTCTATCATGGGGTTATTTGACAAAGATTAGGCAATTTGGTCAAATTTATTCAGTAGCTAACCTAAATCACCTGACTAAGATTAAACAATTTAGCCAAGCTTATTCACTACTCCTATCAACATCAATTTAAAAGGACTTGGCCATGCATGAACTGTATGGACCAAATCATTGTTATTGCATGGGGCTCTATTGAATTTCTTTTATGCCCTCTTTTATTCTTTTTCTTTTCTTTTTCTCAAATTATTTGTAAAATGGAAAATCAATGACAAACAAGACACTAAAGTGATAACATTTCAGTCACTATTTTATCCTATAAACTATAGGGTTATAAGAGTGGCTCCACCTGGGGATGGTACTCTCCTTGTGAAGTGCCAAGAATCCTGCTTCCTCATGTTCTGAAAAAATTTCTTCACATAAGCCTTTATTGTTTGATTTGTTTATTTTTGAAAATCTGATGATAATGTTCAGTGTCTTAGGGCCTTCTCTACGGGATTCAACCATATGATTAAAGTTATTCATTCAAAAAATTGTAAGAAAAATGAAATGATTTGTACAATGGAAAGGTGAGACCAAAAAAGGTCCCTACTGAGGAGGTGAATAGTGCTTCAACATTCTACCATTCACAGATCCTCCTGGAAGATTGGTCACATCGTTGTTATTGAGCAAGAAAGCATTATTTCCTCTGAATGCGTGAATTATGTAAGGTTCCTTCGATAGGCTTTCGAATTTTCCATGCTTCCCCTTATATTCATTTGGGGCATCCCATCTCAGAACTAGGTCACCTAGTTCAAAGTCGTCTTCTTTAGTTCTTTGGTCAATGATATTTTTAATGCTCTCCTGGACAACCTGAGTTTTGTTGTATACTTCTTCTCTAGATTGTTGCAAATGGATCATCTGGTTTATCCTTCTTTGGGAGTCGTTCGGCTCGAATCGCATCTCTTGCAACAGTTTCATGATAGGAACCCCTAAGGATGTAGGAAAAACCACTTTAGTGTCATAGATTAACTGATATGGGGACATACCAATGGACCTCTTGGTGGTCAATCTGTTGGCCCACAGTTGGAAAACTAGATTATTATGCCATGAATTTTTTTTTCTTGCAACGTCTTCTTAATAATGTTCACCAGGGTTTTATTGGATGACTCCGCCAGCCCGTTTCCCTGAGGGTAATAGGCTGTGGAATGCCCCAAACCAATATGGTACTTGTTGCAAAAATCTATGAGCTTCTTGGATCAGAAAGAAGCTGCATTGTCAATTATAATCTTTCTAGGACAACCAAAATGAGACAAGATATTATTTTCTAGAAATTTAATAATGACAAAATCAGTAGCTTGCCTGTTGGGTACAACTTCGATCCATTTTGTGAAATAGTCCGTAGCAGTGAGAATCCACCTGTGTTGGCCCGAAGAGGGAGGATGCATTTCTCCGATAAATTCTAATCCCCATTGCTGGAAAGGAGCTTCAGCAGAGATTGGCTTCAAGGGAAAAGGAAGGAGTTTCCTTTTGCTCTCGAACACCTGACATTTATGACACGAAGTCACTTTCTTATGCACATCAGCGAATAGTGTAGGCCAATAGAACCTAGCTCTGAGAATTTTATTAGTCATTGTCTTCCAAATCAGATGACCATCACAGTCTCCTACATGAAAATCCTGCAATACTTTGTCAACTTCATCCTTTAATAGACAATTCAACAAAATACCTCCAGGATCCTTCCAATATAGATTGCCTTACAGAATGCAAAATTTTAATTCTTTCAATTTCAAAAACCTTTAGTTTTGGTTAGACGAGGGGGAGCTTGTAAGTTATGCAGAAAAAATATCAGGTTTGCGTACCATGGAGAGTTCAGAAATACTTCTTTCACGCTTGGAGTCACCTGCTCTCCCTGTTCATCTACTGTAGCTAAGAAATTAATATCAAGAGCATGAAAATTAGACTCAACCATTAGCTTTTCCAGACCTTGACCTTTAATTAGTTTAGTAGGATTAATCTCTATGTCATACTCCAGAATGATAGCAATCCATTTTCCTCTTCGGCCATCTGGATTGTCCTAGGTTAAAACGTCTTTTACTACCGCATTCAGAACGTATGCGATGGTGTGGGAATGGAGAATATATACTCTAAAATCCTTTATAGCTTTTACAAGGGAAAAAAGCTTGTTTCTCCATTATTTTATAATTCAAAGCAACATATCTTAATGATTTACTGAAAAAGGCTATGGGTTGTTCATACCCTTCGTTGTTTTTCTGTAGTAATACTGCTGCAATGGTATGTTCAGAAGCGAAAGAAAAAAGGTAAAAATCCTTGGTGAAGTCAGGACTAATCAAGACTGGAGCCTGAGTGAGTGCATGTTTAACTTGTTCAAATGACTTCTTGGATTCAAAGTCCCATTTTGTTTTTGTGTCCTTTTTTAACATGTTGGTGATGTTCCCGAGAAGCTCAACTAGGTTAGGTATGAATCTTCTCAGAAATTTTATTTTTCCAATGAAAGATTGTAATTCTTTAATATTCCTTGGGTGTTCCAGTTTCTAAATAGCTTCTATTATTTTGGGATCTATCTTAATACAGTCCTTAGAGATTATGTGCCCCAATAGTTTACCTTCCTCTAATCCAAAAAGGATTTTCTTAGGATTCAGAGAAATCCCAAATTTCCTGGATTTCTCAAACACTCGTCTAAGATGCCTTAAGTTCTCGTCATCGGATTGGGAATAAATAGTTATGTCATCCAGATAAATGAAAATAAATTTGCCAAGCTCTTCCATAAAAGCGATGTCCATTGCTCTTTGGAAAGTGGTCCCAGCTTTCATCAACCTGAAAGGCATTTTCATGTACATGAAGGTACCCCAAGGTGTTGTGAAGGTTGTTTTCTCTTGGTCATCTGGGTGAACGAGAACCTAGTTATAGCCTGAGAAACCATCTAGTAAGGAAATTCGGCTAGATCCAACTACCTTTTGTAATATGTGATTCATATTTGGAAATGGGTAGTTGTCTTTTAGGGAAACCTTGTTCAGGTTTCGGAAATCAATGCAAAGCCTTATTTCACCAGATTTCTTTCAGGTTGGGACCAGATTTGAAACCCATTTGGAAAAACGTAAGGGAACTATGATTTTAGCATCATACATCTTTTTGATTTCTTTTTCTATCATGGGAAGTAACTTGGGATTGATTCTCCTAAGTTTTTGTCTGAAAGGTTTTGATGTTCCTTTATCGGGATCCTATGTTGTATGATGCTCATGTCATAAGATTTTAAATCTTCATATCCCCAAGCAAACACGTCCGCATATTCCTTGAAAAGTTCAATGTATTTGAGTTTTTTCTCAGGAGGTAAGGATTTGGAAAGTTTTACTATCCTAGGTTTCTCTTTTGTCCCTATGTTAACGTCTTCAACCTCTTTCCCACTGGCTTCAATTTTAGGCTTTTTGGCTACATCATTAAAATCAAATAAGTCTTCTAATAGAACTAAATACCTAGGCAAAACATTACTCTTTAAATGCAAAACATCAGACTCTATCTCATCTTCACCTAACCCTTTCGAATCTACTTTATTTACACTATCATTTCCAAAATTGGATTTATCCACATTTTCATCATCATTTTCTAAGTCTATGATTGTACACTTGAAATCATTTTTACATTGTAGAAGATCTTCAATTTGGTCATCGTTCCCAAATACCTGCCAGTATCTGATGTTGTTTGGGGCAGTTGGTCTGAACTTCACCTCCACCGTGTATGGGCGAGTGGAACGAAAAGGTATCTTGCATGTAGATGTTGACGTAGCTAACCCATCTGCTAAAATATTCTGACCCCTGGGCATCACCTGCAAATCAACTTCAGTGAAACATTTAAGGGCATCCAAAATAACATTTCTATAAGCTCTGAGCTTGGGATGTTTTGTTGCATACTCACCTTTAATTTGTTTGATAATTAATTCAGAATCACCTCTTACCATGATTTGTTTGGCACCAACCTTCTTTAGTAGTTTCAGACCAAGCATCAAAGCTTTGTACTCTACTATGTTGTTAGTGCATTGAAAATTTAGTTTGTAAGAATGGTTTTCCAGATACTTGGATTTGTGATTGTGCAACCAAACTCCTACTCCATCTCTTTCATTGCTTACAGCTCCATCAAAGTCCATGCTCCAGAAATCTACTGGCAATTCTTCGCTTATTACGAGTTTCCTCTCTTTTGCCTCAGTGATTTCTTGGTCTTCGTTCAGGTCAAATGTATCTTCTTCCAACTGAGCGATTGTTTCTCCCATATCCCCGTCATTATATAGGATAAAGGAATCTATATCCGAGTGTGCAGAGTACAGAGGATAGTTATGTGGTTTTTCTTGGTTGCTGACCATATATTTCATCAGCGTCTCTCTGTACAGTCTTCTCTATTGTCCAAATACTGGGATGGTGGAATATGACATATTCAACTGCAAAGTAACTTTCAACTTAGCTCCCCAAGACTTGGATAGCAACATACCATATTTTGTGGGAATGTCTGCAACCACAACATCCATAACCATGCTTTTTGTTGGAATCTGAACCAGAGTGATACATGAGCCCTTGATCAATTCGATACATCTGACTTTGTTGGAATCAAAAGAGTGTAAATCCTTGTAAGGTATGGTGACCTCAAGTCCCAGTTTTTCCATCACTGCTTTAGGCATCAGGTTATGAGAAGCACCCGAATCTAACATAGCATTGTGCAGAATCAGGTTGTGTATATTAAGGCTGATGTAAAAAGGAGCGACAACGCCAGTGTCAGTCTGACCATCAACTTTAGGACCAAAAAGGAGTTTCAGGTTGATCATATGTAAGATTTACCATGTGTGAATGATTCTCCAATCCAACAGTTAAGGCCTTCATGGCTATATCAGGCTCAATGCTCAGCTCTTTGATCACCTGTGATCGGTAAGCATCCTTACTCATCAACTCAGAAAGGGGAATGGGAATTTTCACTTTAGATAATTCCCCTTTGAGGCTGAAAGGAGTAGGTGCTCTGCTTTGGCTCAACAATTCTGATTTGTCCACCATAGTTTTCTAGGTAGAAGTATTTGGCCAGTTGGTTGATGAAACCTCAGTTTGTGTTGATCTTTGTAAAATGGTAGGGTTTCTTTTTGTTGGAGCTTCAACATTGCCTTTCTCAGGGATCTTCTTGGTAGAAGGCTCAGGGGATTTCTTGATTTCGACTAATTTCTTCATTTCAGTTACCTTTTTGGTGCATTTTCTCTTATCTTTTTACTTCGCAGATTGTACTGCCTGTGTACCTCCATAATGGAATTTTCAAATGCCTGTTGTTTGGTCTCTTTGACTTCCTCACTCACCTCTGTTTGAGAAAGAAGGAAAATTTCTTGCTCTTCCTGAGTAAGGAAAATGGCTTCATTGTCGTGAATGCCCATGTGTGTGTCCTCTAATTCTTCAATTACCTCCTCACCCTCATTAGCATAATTTTCCTATAGGGGTGGTCTGATCTGTTGATTAGGAAACCTATGTTCTGTTTGATCCCTAAGATCTCTCTACCTGATTTGAGGGGGATTTCTTCTGAAGTTAGGATTCCAAATTTGAGGAGCAGGTTGGTTTTCTCTAGGAGGATTTCTTTCAGTTACAATAAGTCTCTCCATCATCCTCTCCACTGCTCTAGCTAAGGAATCTAGTTTGGTATCAGAAGAAGATGTGGAAGGTTCCTCTTTAATCATGACTCTCCTTTCCATCCTATGTCATTCCCTTTTAGCCAGTAGGTTGGCCTCTACACTTATTGCGCTTTTCTGCATGTCCTCCAGGGTGGTGGAGTTTCTTTCCCTTAATTGATATGACATATCAGCATTGAAACCGTCAAGGAATTTTATCAGTGCCAAACCTTGTGGGGGTTTAATATCAGTTGGAATCACATTGTACAAATTGTTGAAGCAGGTGTAGTAATCTTGAACTGTCTCTCCTTGATTCCTTCTGATGTTTTCGTATTCAGACAAGATCTGGAGAGGATTTTTCTTTACCTCCCATCTATCCAGAAAAATTATTTGAAACGCTGTAAGGTCGACCACTGAAGCAACACGTAATCATTTGTACCATTTATTAATGTCCCCAATCAGACTCTGCACAAAAATTCTCATTTGAACGTCTTCTTCATCCACTTCTTGCAAGTCAAAATAGTCATTCATTTTATCAACATGTTGTTGTGCATTCAAGGGCCCTGTACCATCGAACTATGGGAGTCTCATTTGATAGTCCTGGGGCATGTCGTGTAAAGGTGCAACCAACACCAAGGGAGAATATCTGGCCGCCATGATAGGTGGAGAGGGTGGGACAACAACCTGAATGATAAGTGGGGTGGTGGCAGAAAATGAGGAGGATGAGGGGCTAGCTGGCACAGAGTGAGAGGTTTGGGGTTTTGTAGTGGGAGATAGTACTTCAAGGGTCTCGGGTTGCAGGACGGCTGGACCTAAAACAGTTTCAGTCAAAAAGCTATCAAATTCTGTTCTAAACAGGCTTTGTTCAAAGATTGTGTCGAAGTCGATATATTGAAGAGCAACAAGTTCCTCTGGAAGAGAAGGGGACCTGTGAAGGGGAACCTTCTGCAGTGGTTTTCTTTCTGAGTAATTGTTTTGTATCATCAGTTGCTATCGCAAGTTCCAGGTTTGTGTGGGATCGAGTATAAAATCTTTTAGGAGCCAGATTTTAAATTTTTATATTTTTTTTATACTTTTTATGAATCTGAAATTACTATGTACAAGCCTTTAACAACCTCTGAACATTATTTCTTTCTCAGATTTATAATTTTTTCAGAAACAAAATTTTATTCTAGGGAAAAAGAAAACATGGGGTTGAATGTTTGTTCAGTTCCCCAGTGGAGTCACCACTATGTTATCACTCTGTAAATTCCCAGAGGTTGTCAGAGTAGAAGAAATTTACAAGAGGTAACTTTATCCAACCACTTCGAAACTGGAATCTAGCCCTACTAGCTTCAGAGAGGGATCTCTCTGTATGATTTAGCTATGTTTTAACTTCAAAATATTAGGCTAGTTAAACAAAATAAGATTGAAAAGGTTTGTTTTTGTTCTTGTTAAGTTGGATGAATAAGGTCTATGCCTCCATTGGGCTATGGGGTCTGTATTATAAAGATAGAAATTTGAACAGAAACTAAAAGATTATTTTCACAGGGCAAGATAATGCATTTATTAGATTCTTTAGCAATAAAGTGATGAAAAGAAGAATCGATGAGAATATCAATTAAAGTAAAGAATCATTTAAGAATTTATTCACTGTAATATCAGAAAGATAAACATTAAGATCTTTCAAAGCCATAAATAGGGTATAAAAAGATAAATCCTGCAACATGCGCTACTTTAAAAGATTAGATTAGAAAACAATACGACAACTGAGAGAGAAAAACATTTAACATAGAAAAGAATAACATCACAAATGAAAAGCACATGAGAATCCTGTGAAATGCCCCTTTGTATTACTAGAAGATCTCTTGACAAAAATTACAGTCTTTCTAGCTTACAGGGCGTAAAGATCAACCCTCGGTACTTCAAATTTTGAATTATTTATAATAAAAAATTACTTACGATCCTGTCATTTAAGATCAAGACGTGGAAATCTAAATTTAGCTAACTAACTCAACAAGATACAATAATTTAGGAACTACTTAATGATGTGTTGAAATCTTCACGCTGATTTTGGGGTAAGCTGTTGGTGAGTCCTCTGCATGACCTCATCTGAATGGATAACTAACCAGGCTTGGACACCTCATCGCCTACTCGATCATATTGCATAACTCTTCCCATCGAAGGTTACTAGGAATGTTGAATTTGAAAATTCTTCGATATACTTCATCCATCACCGTATACTTGGCAAATGTTGGCTTGATCATGAAAATGTACTGGATCTCCTGTTGTATGGTGATGTCTAACTAGAAATCTTCTAAGAATGCATTTTCTATGATAATGCCTTGTATTCTCGAGAATTTAGAACTATCCTTAGCCACAGTGGCTAGTTTCTTCTTATAATCAGACAATGTCATTAACTTGTCATTTATGACCCTTAAGCTAGGGAGGCCTTTCTTCTGAAGAGCTTCAATTTTACTGAAAAATCTTTGTACTGCTATGTCCATAGCCTGGACCTTTTCCTCCAGTTGCAACATCAATCCTCTTTTGTTCAGGACCCTCTTGACCTCAAGGATGGTTTCTATCCTATCTTCAATTTTCAACTCCTCTAACTCTTCTCTGGTTTTTGAATTTAGGAATTTAATAATCTCAGTGGCTTCTGTGGGCATCTCTCCCAACTCTCCTCTTATTTTCTCAATCGCCTTCTTTCTTCTTTGCACCAGTTCATTCTGCTCGAACGTGATTTTTATCATGGGCCATATTTCATTAATAGATTTGGTGATTTCCATCCAGACATGTTCCTTGACTTTAGCAAGTGTTTTGCCTACCATTGTCTATTTTTGAAGGTGTTGTAATTCATGTCTGAGCTTGTATGATATTTGTTTCTCCTTGGAGAAGTTGGTTTGATAAGAATACTTGAGTTCCTGAAGGTTCTCAACCTCCTTCTTAAGTATTCTAATCTCTGTCTCTTGCAAATTCATCTCTTCCATGGATTTTTCCAGTTCTACTGTCTTCTCCATAGCTGTCAGTGAAGTTGCTAAGGGAGTTTCTGCTACATATGTTGTGCTTACTCCTGTGACAGGAATTGTGCTCAATGGAATGACCTCCATGGGCTTTGATTGTTCCTTCTCTTTCAATAGTTTTTCCAATTATGCTTCCATCTCCTTCAAGTGTGCATTCTTCTCCATGATCATCTTGAGTATATCATATTTTTCCCCTTCTGTCTCAACTATCTCCTTTTCCTATGAATCTTTTGTTGGTGGTAGTTTCAACTGTTTCCTTAGAGAGGCTATATCGACATTTTTCTTTTTAAGCATCTCCTCAACTGCTTTCACATTTGAAGGATCATACCTGATCTTGAGGACCAGATCTTCCAATGTCTTAATTCTATTATCCTTTGCAAAGGATGATATATTTTCTAATTTCAGCTGTGTCTGGACATTACTCAGAGATGCCTGTAATTTGCTGGCTGCAGTAGAAGCATTTTCCAACGTGGAGAAAATCATTTCCCCAGTTCGTCTGTGCAAATCCATTTGATCAGCAGGATGCACATCCCTTGTATGAAACTTGAACATTGCCCTTTTGTAGTCAATGATTTCTTTCGGGTCTAGCACCTTGGCCTACAGAAATGCCATGTGCATCCTACCCTTCTCTATGTCAAATGAAGACAATAGTTTGTGCTGAGCTCTTGATGTATGTTTCCAAAATTGAGCATATGTATTGTTGGTCAGTGTCTAATTTTTCTTTTTGATCATATCATATTTCTCAAAGATACTCAATTGTGGTCCTTCTTTGCTCCGCTGGTTGACTGGTGGAGTATTTGTGGTCTTCTTAGGAAAAAATGTAGAAATGATCTGCTTGTTTCTTGAGATGAGGAGTGACTGGTCATGCTTCATAGTTGCAGTGGATTTGATTTCTTTTTCACCAGTCGTGTCAGGTGTGTGACTATTTTATGGCCTCTTGGTATGTAATTGGAATTCCTCGGCTGAGACTTTGTTGATAGGAGGTGAAGAATCCTTCCTGGGCCTTTTCTCCTTGGGAACCTGTTAGCAGCCAATTCATTTTTTTTAATTACTCTAAAAAAAAAAGCTGCCTACACCCCTTGTCTCATTAACGATAAATCATCGTCGCATTGTGCTACTAGACATTTGTTTCATTTTTTCGACAATTGCAATTTGGTTTCGATTCGATTTTCACAACTGAAAGTGTGAAAACACCTCTTTCATTGTTTGGACTGTCGTCGTCTTTTATTGATGTTTTTCAAAAGACACTTGACCATTGGTTTATCACATGACGGAAAAAAAAATTTTCAAACTTATGTCCTTTGGCCCACTCTTACCTTGATTGCGCATTTGGATCTGTTTGATTACTAAGCCTTTGAGCATGAAGATTTACTGGTTACATTTGATCCTATAAAGGTCATGACTGATTTTGGTCTTATATGCTTTG
>ML792100.1:387304-401949 GCA_009831015.1 Picea engelmannii | reverse complement strand
TCTTCGCTACCCTACATTGGCTTCGCTGATGGAGCTAGTCGTAGTACTCAGAACTTAGCATCTGCTGCTTGGGCAATCTATGCACCTACGAATGAGTTAATCAATATACACAGTGTTTTCCTTGGTCGTGAAACTACCGATATCGTGGAATATAGTGCAGTCATTGAATTGTTGACCGACGCTATTTCACTTGGAATCCGTCACTTTGTTGTATGGCTTGATTCGTAGTTAGTGGTAATACAGTTAAGTAATGTCTATGCTATTCAAATTCCTACTTTGTTACGGGTATATCTACGAATTCGCCTCTTGGAATGTTACCTTTTTTTTATGTCTGGAGGAATCAGCAACTAGTTGGGCACGTGCTCGCATTACACATGGCCGTGTTATCCAACTGCTACCACTATAACCTCCAGGTGTGCCCACGAGGCCCCATACGCGACACACATTGTAAGTCGGGGGGAGTTGAACTCGAAACCTCATGGAACTTCATTTTCATGACACTTTCCATTTGAGCTGACCCCCCGGGGGCTCTTGGAATGTTACTTCGATTACATTGAATATCAACATATTCCTAGATGTCTAAATATATTAACAGATGCATTAGCTAATTATGTGTTAGACAGACATTTGAGACACATGTAAATCCAACCAAAATTCACATTAAAGAAAGTAAGCCAGTAGAAGCCTCATGTATATATATATATAATGATAAAAGTGTTTTACAAAAAAAGTGTTTTCGTCCGAAGACCAAAAATATCAAAATGAGAAGCACTTGGCTTCATATAAAAAATAGAATCAAGGATGTTGCTCATGGTAGCACCCTACTTCTCGTGCTACCCTACGAAGTAGTCAACTAAGTGAACCAGATACGCCCACAATATGACACTGATAACATCTCAGAATCTCATCGATGGAGATGTCTGGGGTATCTATTGTCAATCCCTCTAGGTTCTGCTTGACCGCCTCATAATCACCGGCATCCTATCCTACTACCATGACTGCTTCCCCTCGTCTCTGAATAGGGGATGTACCCAGAGGCCGGTGTGGCCCTACATCTGCATTGTCAAATTTTTTTTATTAGTCATTGGATTGAAAGAATAAAAAACATTTTATATTTCAAAATCCACAAAAACATCATAAAAACAAAATGTATTTCTTACCTAAGTCTCCCCACTGAAATCCCTCAGGTAGAACCATGTCGAGGTCGCCTCTGAAATACAAACCGACATATGTGTAATCATCTACCATCAGAATTTGAGGCCTCAACCAATCAAAAAATACATCATTGTACTTCACGATGGGGCCGACCACATGCTGGGCCATGAGGTCACACCACCTCTTCATTCTTGGATCTTGTGGGGATGGTATGCCCCACTCTACCTGTAAACGTAAATGGGGGACCCTCTCTAGGAAGAAAGACACTAATATAGACCCGTATACAAATTGTTTCAGGTCCCCTTTCTTGCACTTTTTCAGCTGTGTCTTCATGCTGTGAAGAACACCGTCGCACTAATTGAATACCTGAGGCTCCATGCACTCCACGACATATTGAAAATAAGTCTTGAGGGCCATGTGAGGAGATGCGCTCCCTGCCATACATGTAATGGTAAAAATAATAGTCCGAAGGGGTAAATCCCAGACACGCCTAATGGCAACTTTGCCTTTGTGTCTCTCGGCCACAGGGTCACAATACCGATGAACATACTCACACATTGGCAGACCGCCACCTCTGCCTCCTGTCAAAGTCACATGGGCTCCACAACGAGATAACCCTGTCAAGAAATAGATATCCTCGATATCTAAGGACAATATGTGGGCACCCACATGAAACACCTGCTAGTCCACATCCCACATGTGGACTAGATACTCCAGTAACCACAATTGGGCCCTCATGCCCTGGATTTTAAAGAATTTCAGTAAACTACACTGTCAGAGGGAATTTATAGTGCTTGAGTCATTCAAAGCAATGTAATMACCATCTTCATGTTACCTCTCCCTCCACTCCAACATTTTGATGATCAAAAACCTGCATTGGGACAATAAAGGGAAGTTAGCATCCTCATTTGYTGCTTTGGAAAGTTTCTATTGGCTAAACGCATGTAAAGAAWTTTTTTTTTTCGGCCATCGCAGGTGGATTATTACACATAGTGCGGGTTTTTTGTAGGTGAACCACAAGCCACCTACAGAAACCTATGGTTTCCGTAGGACCCAATATAGGTCACCTGCAGCGGCCCCAACGCGCACCTATCGGMCTAAAACTCAACTCAACATTCCATTTTAAACCAGTAAGAATGAAATTTAATACAATGAAAGGCAAGAGGACAMGGAGATTATCGTTTTGACGAAAKCCATTCGTTGAATGGTCACTCGTGCCTCCCGCAATTGACAACCAAAGTCTGAGGTAAAAATAGGGTTTCTAGGCAAGTTTTGGGCAAAATGCAAATGAATAGTAAAAAATAGATTTTACCTATATTTATTTCACTCTTCACTTTTTCTATTAATATTTCATATTATTTTATGCATTTTCTCCAAAACCTAAAGGTCTAATGGTCTCATGAGTATTTTGTTTTCAAAACACTTTCGAATTTTCATATAATTAAAGCCCCCACTGAGCTCAGGTTACATACAAATAAACACCACCGACGCATTGACTAACCGACCCGGTTACAGTGAGAACATGAAAACCCTTACAACAAAAAGAGAAAACTATCAAGCGTCACTTTGGAGAATGCAAAGAAAGAGCCCGCCCATTATGTTTCTCCTGCACAGTCCTCGCACCTTATAGTGTTTTATTTTTTCTCCTTTACCATCATACTCTGCACCTCGCACAATTGCATGATCTTATCTTGTGCTTCTCGAAGTCGTCTCTTGAGCCAAGTCGTTCTTTCTTCGTGACCCTGTGGTACCGATACCTCCTGGTTCTTTGCCTCCAACTGTCTCTTCATTTCTCTATTTTCTTGATAAAGTTCGGCTATGGCAAGTTGGGCCTACTCTAGCTCCTGGATGGGACTCCCAACAGGAGAACCTAGTGTCTTTTCCCTTCCATTTCATCTCTCGCTTCCTCGACTGGTAGTCCGGATAGGATCCTGCCAGATAGCGTGCATCATAAACTCCTCAGTGGCTAGGTATGCACTCAGCTCAGTTTGGAGGTGGTCTTCTCCTCCTTTTTCCTTATTTTTCCTAGGCCTTCCCCTCCTTCATGGTGTCTTCTCCTGAGAGGTCACAACCCCAAACATATGTCCTTCATACATATTTCTCTCCACTCCCACCTCCTCTTAAGACGCTGACATCGTTTTCGAGCAAAGGCATGCATCTCTTATTAAATCTTCAGGGACACTTGATGCCAATAAGAACGAGTCCCAGGCATGCTGGGGCTCAGACCAGACACTCTGACTACCTCGCAAACCCCGTCCCTTGTTTAAAGGGGATCCCATAGTGTGACAATGTATTGGCTTAGACATCTGCAGATAATAAAAGGACTATGACATGGATTTTCTCCATAATAAGACTCGCAAGACCAACACTATCTATGTATAAACTCAGCTGATGCGTAGAATTCCCCACAGAGCCTATAAAATTTATAGCGGAATGAGGAAGAAAAATATAATGTGCCAAAGAACACTCACACCTTGTGACAAGATGTCTTGGAAATTTAACGTGTCACAACTTCTCGATGGATGCAATCCAAGACGCATGAAACGCCGCCGATCGAAGTTGTAGGGAATATACGATATGATCATTCTAATCTCTTTAAACTCCTCAGCTTCCATTATTAACGAATGATAGTTGAAACACTTATCGATATGGCTTCTAGAGGAATCACTCGCCTCAACCTGAGGCATTTAACAACTTCCTTATTACGGTATCTGACCTTTCGAGAACGTACGCACACATGTTTGACTCTGGTATCCTTTCCCAGCCCCAAGGGTCAAGCGACTACTGTGACGGTTCCGATGCTCATATCTTTCGTACTTTATTTGCCACGCCATGGTGCGCTGACATAACTCACTTAAACTGAAGAGGAGTGGCGGCATGGAAAAGGACATCACATTTCATTCAAAGGGGTGATTGGGATCACGTAAGTATTAAACGATCGAGACTAACGAGCTCCACAGGAAAGATCCTCCCGACTACCGAACAAAGTTTTCTCCGTGACCTCATCGAAGAACTCAAAAGAAACATCAAAGAAAAATCAATAGAGCAATAAAGGGTACCAGGATCCCCAAGTTCGGCACCCCCAATAACTTTTCCAACCCGACCGACGTATTCAAGTCGCACGCCAAACAAGATTCACTAGGGACCGAAGAGTTTATAAATATGGTTGAAGTGAGACCAAGGCAAGTGCAACGATTTGAAGAACATCCAATTAGATCCTGAACCATGCTACAACCGTTGAACTCCAGTATAGTAAAGCACCAGCCGCATGCAGTGGACATCAGGGGGATATATGTGGCTCCGATGGAACAACACAGATTTCCATGGGCCCAAACTTGTGAAGAACTGTTTATTAGTTGGTCCGAATATGAGAGAATGCACCCTTTTCAAGAGATATCTCGGGTTGACTGTTAAAGAAACTGTTAGAAGATGACGCCACATGGCAATTTTTGTTTTGCTTAAACTACACTTAGCCATTAATTTCAGTTAAACTTTATATTATAAATAAAGACATCGACCAATTAGTGAGAGGTGGAGGGTTGTTGTAAGAACTCTTTCTTTTTGGTTTTTAAGAATTATTTTGAAGCTACTATGAATTGAGAAGTCCTTCTGGACCAAAGAAAAGCTATTTTCATCAAATGCATGTGATTGGACTTGGAGAAGAACTACTTCCTATCCTGTTTCATGAACGATGCAGTAATGAGTAAGATAAATTAATTCCGTTGTCAAGTTATCTGGTGCAATGTTTTGATGTTCTTTGCTTTAATGATGAAGATGAATGTTATGTTATTATGTGATGAATGGTTATGGTAGATGAATTATTTTGCTTGCCATTATCTTATTACATATGTGCTTTCTTTCTGATAATTAGTTTCTGAGATAGTAATTGGATGCTCACATGGTTGATGTATTAGTACTAGGCATGTGGTATAGAATCATTGTTTGCATGTTTGAGGAGTGGGTTATACCAAGCTCAGCCTCTTCCCCAGTAGTTAAAAATTAATCCTATTTTATATCAAGTTGGTTTATACTGGCTTTCATCTCTCATACCAGTCCCACCCAAGAGAAAATACAGAAGAGATTAGTCCTAACTGAAGGAAGAGCCTTCACAAGAAAGCACAAAGCCCATCGATAATTTGGCCAGATCGCAATATCTAGAGAACCATTCCATATTTAAACACTGCAGAGTCTAATTGGGCCTTGGTGGTAGGTTTGGTTCTTACTGTTGAATCAAGGGATTTAAGACCCATCAACATAATTGGTGCTAGAAGGAGGGCCTGAGAATGAATGGCTGAATATATATTATATATAGCATTTCAAACAGCCTACAGATTCGTAACAGCCCACATGCATGGCTAGTAATTCACATGACAACCCACACACATTGAGTACTCCCGAAGCGGGTAACTCATCCCAGCCCGAGGAAGAACAATTATTCCCTGAAATACCTTACACTCTTCCTCACGAGGAATTAAATCAGTTTAAAAGACTCACAAGATCCTACGCCCATCAGATCAGTGCATTTCCCTTAGCTCTGATACTTCCTCAAAGAAAAAAAATAAGTAGACCGATGGTTAATATTCCCGACAAAGTTTTTGTACACATGGTAGAAGACTTGATAGACTTCACGAACACTGAAATCGAACACCCTCTGAATCTTATCCCTGAGATGCCAACCGATGACGTCTCTGAGGCAGACGACCTTTTGGAAGAAGAAGAGTTCAACTTGGATTCTGAATATATGGAAGGTAATAATGACCATCATACATGCACCAACCTATAAAACAAAGAACAATAGTTCTCCCTTGCACCACCCTGCCACCCTGGTTTCTCTGGCTGCAACCAGATGGAAGCTACAACTCCCTTTGTTCAAGCACCCACTTGAACCTTTGAGGACAACAGTCCTCCCTAGCACCTCCCTTCCACCCTAAAATATAAATCTTTTCTAATGAAACTTATCACAGTGATATAATATTTATCATTGGCTTACCAGGCTTATCAATGTTCTGCTATGCTACTCTGCTCTCCTGTATCAGTGTCTCTCTGTCTGCATCTTCCTGGGATTTCTGACCTTCTGTTTTTCTCTACAGGAGCACCTCAGCCTTCCTTTAGTGTCTCACTGTCTTGCTGCACACTTCCTTGTGATTTCTTTGCTTCTTCCTTTCATGCTATGTGCCCCAACTCCATGGCATGCATCATTCCTCTTCACGCCATTTCAACTACTTCACACTCCTCCTTCTATACTCCTGAATCCCTCACAACAACAACCACCCATCTCTTCTTTGTTCTGCGTACTTATAGTCTCTGTGCACCTTCTGCATGCTCTCCCTCCCCTGCTTCTTCTTTCTCTCACATGTACTTCTCCATGTTGTCTCCATGTCAAGTGCTCTGCCTGATCATCATGACACCTCTTCAACTTCTCTGGAAGTTAGATCTATCTGTCAATTGCCTCTATGAATAGTCTTCATTCCACTGGTAGATTCCTTGAGACTCTTCAGCTTCTCTGGCAATCACTCAGAAGTCTCTTCAAGTCCTCTGGCAGAAACTATCAGTCGTTTCTAGAAGTTACACTCTAAAGTGAAACAGTATCCCTCCGATCTTATTTAAATTCATCTGCACCATTGAATTGACTTCATTGAATCTTATGTTCATTTCACTGTTTCGGCATTTCAACATTTGACAATTCGGCATTTGTGTGATCAAGTGTCTCTACAATCCAAGTTGCGTACCCCGAAACTTCGAAGTGGAGATTTCCGCTTTGAACTTTTCCCTACAACTCTTTGATGATGTGACCACCATCGGTGACCAAGCGTTTATCCATAAAGTGCTTTCACGATTTCGCAATTCGGCATTTTGGCATCCTTGATGTGAATATTTCTTTACACTCCATGTGTCGATCCCCGAAACTCCGAAATAGAGCTTGCCGGTTCGAGCTATTCTCTACAGCTCTTCGATCTCCAGATCAATTGTCCACACTCCATGGTGATTGGATGGCTATCCTCTGCCCCGGGACTTCATCCTTCGGGACTTTGGGGGAGCGACGGAGTTAAAACTCCTGAAGCAAAAACTCCCAAAGTGAGGTCAGTCTTGTGTCACTCGATGATGTGTCGTGACCCGAGTGGCTGCCACGTGTCACTCAGAATTGTGGTTTCCAGTGGCCTAAAATGCCAAAACAACTTGACACTTGTCGTTGTTTGATCATGCCATGTGTTAGCACTTGGTAAATTTCCCAGAGGTTGACGAAAGAAGAAATCTACAAAGGTAACTTTATCCAACCGCTTTTGAAGCTGGGATCTAGCCCTTCCAACTTCAGAGAGGGATCTCTCCATCCGATTTAGCTATGTTTCCAAATTTAAATATTAGGCTAGGTAAAGAAATAGGTCGGTTTTGTTGTTAAAGTGTTTTTCGAATTGGTTGAGACAGTCTAAACATCCATTGGGCTATGGGGTCTGCGTTTTAATAAAATATGAGATCAGAACCAGAAACATAAAGGAAAACTTTCACAGGGAGAGATAATATAATCACTGGATCTTTTGATAGCATAAATGATGGACAGTAGAAAGATGAGAAAGATAATTTCAACAAAGAAGCAATTAAGAATTTCTTTATTGAAAACACCAAAAGATAAACACTCAAATCTTTCGAGTCAGAAACAGGGTATACGAAGATAAATCCTGCAACATTCGCTACTCTTAAATATTAGAATTAGAAAACAAGATGATCACAAAGCAAGAATAACATTCAACTTAGAGAGAAAACATCACCAGTGAATACATGCAAGAATCCTGTAAAAGTGCCTCCTTTTATTAATGGAAGATCTCTTCAACAATATTACAGTCTAATAACATCAGGGTGTGAAGATCAACAACCCTCAATACTTCGAAAGGTGAAGTATTTATAACTCAAATTACAAACGTTCCTGTCATAAATGACTAGGACATGATAAATCTATTTTTAGCCTAACAAACTTAACAAATCTCAAAAATCTAGGAACTACTCGATGATGTGTTGTAACTGCTTGCTGATTTTTGGGGTAGGTTGTTGGCGAGGTTTTTGCACAACCTCTTCTGACTGGACAGATGAATGGACTGGGGAAAGCTCATCTGCTAATCAATTAAATCACAGAGCTCCTCCCATCTGATATGACTGGGCACGTTGACTTTGAGCAGCCTTCGATACACTTCGTCCATTTCTGTATACCTGGTGAATGTGGGCTTGGTGAGGAATATGTATCGAATCTCATGTTGGATACTAATGTCCCACTGAAGGGAATCCAAGAATTCTTTGTCGGTGATGCTCCCTTGTATGCCAGCAAACTTTGAACTCTCCTTAGATACTTCGGCTAACCTCTTCTTGTAGTCTAGGAGCGTCAATAATTTATCATTGATCACTTTCAGACCAGGAAGACCTTTCTTCTGGAGAGCTTCAATCTTATTGAAAAACATTTGTACCCCCTGGTCCATGACCTGAAATTTTTCTTCTAGTTGAAGCATTAGCCCTCTCTTGGTCAAAACTCTTTTGACCTCAAGGATGGTCTCTATTCTGTCTTCAATCTTTAGCTCTTCCATCTCTTCCCTGGTCTTAGAATTGAGGAACTTGATGATCTCATTTGCCTGTGTTGACATGTCTCCCAACTCTACTCGGATCTTCTCAATGGCCTGTTTTCTCCTTTGGAGCAATTCATTCTGCTCAAACATGATCTGTATCATGGGCCATATCTCATTCATGGACTTAGTGATGTCTGTCCATACACTCTCTTTAACTTTAGATAAAGTCTTTCCTGCCACTGTTTGCTTCTGGAGCTGCTGAAGTTCCTGTTTGAGCTGCTCTGTCACCTGCTTTTCCTTAGATAGGCTGGTCTAGAAATAATTTTTGAGTTCCTGAAGGTTCTCCATTTCCTTTTTAAGCCTGCTGATCTCTGTCTCCTGTAGGTTCATATTTTCCATGGATTTAGCCAGGTCGGCTGTATTCTCTTGGGATGTCAATGGAGTTGCGGATGGGATTGTTGTCACTGATGTAGTGCTCACTCCTGCAATTGGGATAGCACTCAATGGAATGACTTCCATTGGCTTCAGTTGCTCTTTCTCTTTCAATAATCTCTCCATCTCAGCTTCCATTTCTTTGAGCTGTGCATTTTGCTCCATGAGCAGCTTGAGAATTTCGTCCTTCTCACCTTCTTTCTCTGCTATCTCCTTCTCCTGCAAGTCCTCTGTGGGCGGGAGCTTCAGTTGTTTCCTCAAGGAGGCAATGTCCACATTCTTCTTTTTAATCATCTCCTCTGCTGCTTTGACGTTCAAAGGATCATAACCGATCTTGAGGACCGGCTCCTCCAAAGTTTTGATTCTATTGTCCTTCGCAAAGGACGATATCTTCTCCAGCCTGAGTTGAGTTTGAGCATTATTCAGTGACACCTGCAATTTGGCTGCAGAAGCGGAAGCATGCGCCAGCATATGGAACACCATTTCCCCTGTCTGTTTGTGCAGATCCATCTAATCTGCTGGGTGTACGTCCTTCGTCTGGAATTCGAAGGTGGCCCTCTTGTAATATGTGATCACCTTGGGTTCTGGTACTTGTGCCTGGAGGAAGGCCATGTGCATTCTGCCCTCTCCTGTGTCAAATGCAGACAACAACCTATGTTGTGCATTTGACATCTACTTCCGAAACTGAGCGTAAGTACTGCTAGTAAGGGTCTGGTTCTTTTTCTTGATCATCTCGTACTTCTCGAAAATACTCACCTTGGGCCCAGTCTTTCCTGGCTGAGTGTCCAATGGGGAGTCTATGGATTTCTTCGGTAATGCTGGAGTGATGTCCTTATAGAGGCTCGAACTGAAGGGAGGAATAATAGACTTGGTCACTGTGGTAGGCGGGGCTTCTTTTTCCCCTGTCTGGCCAAGAACTGAAACTGTCTTGGGCCTCTTAGTGTGTAGCTAGAACTCTTCAGACGATACCTCTGTGACAGGTGGAGATAAATCTTGTTGAGGCCTTTTTTCCTTAGGGACCTGTGGCGTGGTCATTGGTGGCACAGTGGTCGGGGGAACCTGTTGTTCCACTTCGACCAAGGTGTTAGGCACCCACACTGTCTGATTGGAAAATTTCTCAATTTCGGGCTTGGACACATGAACATACGGGATGTTCTTGTTCTTCACCCTCATCTCTGAGATGATCCCATAAGGATCATAGTTCCATGGGAAGCTCATGAAGAACTTCATTTCTTTCAACATCCTGTCGGCTTCTTCCCCGGTGCCCTGACTATTGCAGATGAAGGAGCCAATCTGCCCCTTGATTTGAAGCTACTGCTTCTTCTTTAATGATACAAAATGGATATCATCTGAATTCATAATCTGCCTTATATATTCTAATGCAAAGATTCTGACAGGCAAATATTTGGGCAGCTTATATGGTGCCAACTCACAACCGTATACTCTGATCTCGGTATGATTTTGGTACAGGTACCAATCCCCGGTCTTTGTGTTATCTGAGGGATGCAGGATTCTTTGGACTTCATCATTTATTCGAGGCTCGAGCCTACCGCTCAGCATACTAACCACAGGGTGGTAGAACTAATCGATGAATGCCTTGAAACTATACTCTGTGTTTTTGTGCTTGAGCAAGGAATTCCATGTTGTGACTGCCTGAGGTTTACCATCTTCATCCATCTTCTGCATGGAAAAACTAAATTTATCTGCTTGAAAGAAAACAAACATGTACGCCAGTATAGACGAGTATCTGAACATGCCTTCTGTGCCAAAATTCATGAACTGTTCATGAATATTGTCTCCCAAGAAGGTACTGAAATCGAACTGGGTGGTGGGTTTTTCTTCAATGGAGAAAATGGATAGAAAACCCAGAATGGGCTCATCTACCCACTGGTCGAAATAATATCCTAACAAAGCATAAAGGGAAGAAATGACCTAGTTTCCCTTAGTGGAGAACATGGACGACGGGTAAGGGGGATTTGTGGAAGGGAATTGAGTGGATGTGGGAAGGAAGAGCTCAAATATTTGAGCTATTTGGGGGAAAGTCATTTTCTGGTACAATTCGGTGAGAATTTCTAGGTTGAAGGGGGACGCAGAATCCGCATAGGGAATTTGCATCATCTGGTCTATGGCTTCGGGTGTGATCAGGAACAGGATCTCCCCTGAAGAGGAGATGATGTCTCTTTGTTCAGGAATATAGTGAGCTTGACACTTGAGAGCAAACTCGGGAAAATGGTGGATCTGAGGGAAAAGGTAAAGGGGTAAATTGGACTCCCAGAGTCCAATTTCATCACTCTGGTCCAGGAACACTTCCCTGATCCATGAATGGAGGTCTGAGAAATCGAAATCACATTTGGTATCTGCGATTAATCTGTCTTTGTCGACCAGTGGGATCTTGTCCAGGTCGACAGGAGGCGGGAGAAACAAATTCTCCTCTCCTTCTGCTGGTCTGGGCTTTGGCGCCATCTCTGCAACAATACCTGCAATAAAACAAGATGTTAGTGGGGTCGACTGATAGTGGGTGAGGGAAACGAAATGTAATGGAGGAGTAGTGGTGAATTTCTCTGGTGCGATGGGTGAATAGAAAAAATGAGAGAAATAACGATGGTTTTATTTAAATTGGGGTCGGTTGGGCGCGGAAGACAGGTCAGCTGGATAACAGATAGGTTATCTAGTAATAAATGGACAACAGGTCACTTGGGGGTGATATGGTAGGTGACGGTGGCTGAAAGATACAGACGGGTGACGTGGTGGCTAGGGATTGGAGGTAAAAGTCATAATAAGGGGCTTGCCATGAGTGAAAGGGGAGAGGGGACTGGCAACAGTTATGGGAGGTGACTAACTAGGGTAGAAGTGGAAAGTGACGTCTATAAGTGACGGGGGTCTGTCAGATAGCAGACGGTGATGGGACTCGGGGCAATAGATCGACGCCATGTATGACAAGGGGCTCGCCAGAGGGAGATAACCACTCTAGACCCTCCCCCCCTCGGTTAAAAGTAGATCATCCGGGGGGGTCTGAAAACCCTTTTGGACCGTTGATCAGCGCGCTCGTTTCCTGGCCGCCAATCTTAGCGCGCCCTTTATCAATCATTTCAGACCCCCCCCTCGGTTAAAGGTAGAACGGACGGGGGAGTCCGGAATCCAATCTTGATCATTGATTTAAGCGCTCAATCCAGGGCCATCCATATGTGCGCAAATGTTATCAGTGATTCCAGACCCCCCCCCCTGGTTAAAGGCAGAATGGTCGGGGGGGTCCAGAATGCTTGGTACACCATAGATCTGGGTGTCGCGATCAGAACTGTTGGTATGTGCAGGGAGTATAAATGGGGAGCGGAAAACACATGCGCTGGGGAAAAACTTAGGATAAATGTGTTTTATGGGTTTTTCCCCAAAGTTTTCAAATAGACACCACCATGGGGCTTCGACCAAACGATCTTCTGAGCATATGAAACATGGTGCAACATTTACATCAAGCTAGTTTTTTTGAATGAAACAATAAAGAAACTAGCCTACATACTAACCTAACTTCCTATGACAATTAACCCAGATTAAACTATTGGGTTAAGAATTTACTCTACCCTGGGGCTATCTGACCAAGATTAGACAGTCTGGCCAGATTTATTCACTAAACTAACCTAGACACTTTGGCTAAGATTAAACTGTTTAGCCAAATACATTCACTATCCTATCAACATTCAAATTTAGAAAGAACTTGGTCATGCTTGAAAGGTATGGACCAAGTTACTATTATTGCATGGGGCTTTTATTACAATTTTTAATGCCCTCTTTTTCTTTTCTTTTTATTTTTCTTTTATTTTTCCTTTTCTTTTTCTTTTTCTTTTCTTTTCTTTTCTTTTCAAATTATTTGCAGAATGAAAAATCATTTGTCAACAAAAACACTAGAGATAGATAATATCCCAGTCACCAGTTGATTCCTATAATTTATAGGGTGATAACACCATGTGTCATTGTCTTTCACCTGTCCTTTCTGATGTGGTCTGCCACATTCACCTCCTAGAACTGTTGGCCCAGATCACTTTGCGATTTCGCATATCGCAATTTCGGGTTTCGCGACTTCGAGACTCCTGGAGTAAGAGTTCTTGACATCCCCAACTCCCGGTATCCGAAATCGTCCTCCTTCTTTCGGGATTTCAGTGTTTCACATTTCGCAATTCTGGGACTCCTGATGATGAAGAGTCTTGACTCTTCCAACTCCCAGTACCCGAAACTCTAAAATGGAGTTATTTCCCGGTCTGCAAGACTCTTCGTTTATGTGCCTCTTTCGGGATTTCTGGATTTCGGATTTCACAACTCTGGGACTCCTGTGTTGAAGGGTCTCAACTCTTGACTTCTCAATCTCCCAGTATCCAAAATCTTGGTATCCGATAGTCCGAAATGGAGTCAGATCATCTTTTCGTATTTTCGCACTTCGCAACTTCAGAACTCCTGTGAGGGGTCTTGACACTTGACTTCTCCAACTCCCAGTATCCGAAATCCCGGTAGATGAAACTCCAAAATGGAGTTTGACCAACACTTCGATCTTTTCAGATCATTGTTTCACTGCTGGTCTTCCTTGCCTTCTTGTTTTCCATCAAGTGAACACACCTTTGCACTGCGTTCGACTATGCGTTAATTCCTCCTGAGCTTACTTTGTTCATGTTTTTCCATCGATGCATACTCTCATCTTGCCATCAATGAAAAACATAACTGCCTATAAACATGCCAACAATCTCCCCCTTTGGCATTGATGGCAACCCTTAACAGTTGCACTGATCTGTTTGGACCTCCAACTGTAGCATCAGGTCCGAACCACTTCTTTTCTCCCCCTTTGACATCAATGTCAAAGAAAACATGCTCCCCCTGAGATGTTGCAGTATTTTTAGGAGGTATCAGATATTCAATCAATACAAAATTCCCCCTAACATGATGGATGCTCTTAGGTGTGAGACAGGATGACACCCATCTTCTGTTGGAGATATTCAAATGGTGTCTTGGCTAGGGGTTTAGTAAATATGTTTGCAATTTGTTCTGTGGTTGAAATGTAATGGACCTGGACAACCTGATTGGTGACCTGCTCTCTCAGAAAATGGTATTTTATGGGAATATGCTTGGTCTTGGAGTGGAATACAGGATTCTTGGACACACTGATGGCACTAGTGTTATCACAATGAATTGGGATCGGTGCAGCGTATTTTACCTCCAAGTCTGCAAGTGTCTGAATCATCCATAATACCTGTGTGAAACAAGTAGCAACAGCAATGTACTCTACCTCTGTAGTCGATAAAGAAATGGAACTTTGCATTTTACTAAGCCATGCTACTAAAGAGCCACCCAGGAAGAATGCTCCTCCACTGGTGCTTTTTCTCTCATCAATACAATTTGCCCAATCTGCATATGAATAAGCAGTTAACTAAAAATTCTTATTTTTGGGATACCACACACCATAAGTCATTGTTTCTTTCAAATACCTGAATATCCTTTTGACAGCAAGTAAATGACTATGTTTAGGTGCAG
>ML792100.1:375135-386437 GCA_009831015.1 Picea engelmannii | reverse complement strand
TGACTTGCAGGATGATTCTTTTGAGTGATTCTGGAGGAGGAATTTGATGTTGTCTGCTGATTTGAGTCTGTCAGAGTGTCTGTGTCTTCATCTGATTCAGATTCTTCATTTTCTGATTCTTGGACCTGTTCATCTTCGGCTTTAGCTGTGTCTTATGTAGAAGACTCATTACTGTACACCCCTCTTGCTGGGATTCCTTCATCAACTTTTACGTCAATACAACCAACCATTTTATGCAGCCTCTTATTATAACATCTATATCCTTTACTGTTTGTAGCATACCCCAAGAAGATACCTTCATCAACCTTGTCATCATATTTGCCAAGGTTCTGATCATTATTCTTTATGTAGCATTTACTCCCAAAGACTTTGAAGTGTTTAATTGAAGCAGGTCTCCCAAACCACAGTTCATAAGGTGTCTTGTCACTTTGTGGTCCGAGGTGGGATTTTTTAAGAACATGGACTTGTTATAGGATAAATCCGTAAGTGCGGACACAAACCGATCTCTCTAGATCCACCTGGATCTAGAACAAATCAAGACAGAATAATACTCTTTCCCTAGATTTAGACTATTGAATGAATTAGGAAGTAAGAATCATGGACATACCTTTTGATCGCTTCCTTTAGTCTTTATTGTACTAGCTTCACTCCAATGCTCTTGGGCAGTCAAGATCAGAATAGCTCAAACCAATCGAAGTGAAAACAACTTAATATATTCAATAGTTAACCTATGCATATGATCAAGGAATTATGCAACAAAGTAAACTTAGATTTATGGGAAAGGGACATATTACTGTATCATATTGATAGAAAGAAAAACTTACAACCTGAGCCTTGATGCTGCAAGCCTCCTTTCGATGACCCTTGGCTCTGACACACACACTTGCTCACTTGTATGAAGAAGATCAAACACCTTTGATAAACTTGCTGGAGTTCTCAGTTGCTGTAGCATCAGTCCTTCACACAATCTTTCACAAATTCTCCAATGTCTTCTTCCTTGTTTGCTTATAACCTTTTCCATGAGAATCCTCTCAATATATAAGAGGAAATTAATTAGTTACCTAGATAAGAATGATCCCAAGATATCAGGAAAGCCAATACTTAGATAACCATTTGAATGCCATCTCATCCTTCTAGAAGATTCCCTTCTAGAAACTTCGAGAATTCATCCTTTTTCCCTTCTTTAGAAAGTGTTCGCACCCTAGCAGTTAGACACAGTGCGAACTTCTTGCACCCTGGCTTAAGGTAGCTTGCGAGAATCATGCATTCTCGCAGGCAAATGTATAGACAGCCTGCGAACCTTCCTCAAAAATATGATTTCTGGAGAGAGATGAAGGTAACTGTTCTCAGGAAAAGATTCTAATGAAGAGCCTGAGTACACCATCCTTAATACATCATCATGATGACCAAAATCATGGGTAACAGAATGTCCCCCAAAGTTTGAGATTGGAACGAGTGACAGTCGATAGACTTTGTAAGCTGCATGTGTGTGTCAAGAACCAGGAGCACATCTAATCGGAAACCTGCAAACAATCAAGCATTGGCAGAGTATCATATATATAAATTATGAGGTAGGCATTCCCATACTCAGATCATAGACTGACGCCATTGTATACATAGGTCATGGCCACCAATCATACACTATGGATCCATGTCATCAAAATATAACATAGCCACCTGAATACACTGTGGATCTATGCAAGCAAATTCAAATCAAGATGACATAGCCACGAAACATACACAGTGGATCTATGTGTCGTAAGTTATACATACTCCATCGCAACCTGGACCACAAAGATGATATCCAGGGTCTTCAACCTCATCCCCCAAAGTAGGAATCTATCCATGTGATTACATGTGTTGAAGTTGAACATGGTAGAAACCACTTGATTACCGGTCAATGATACAACCGTTAACAAGTGCGAGGGAAATCACCATTGATGTCAATGACTCCCAAGGTACTATAGTACAATCCATCGAATGTGAATAAATGATTTGATGTCAAACATTCGACGGAATCTCTCGATTAGGGGCCAATGATGTAAACCCACTGTCGAAAGCGAGGAAACTTGCCATTGAGGCATGCAAGCTCCAAGGTATTCAATAATTTCTAAGTTTTGATTCCAGATAATGAGCTGAAGTCGATGGAACAAAACTTGTCATAGGAGGGCCTTGATTTATCCCCCATCAATGACACAAAATGAGTAACAGAGTTTGAAGGTGAAATAGAGAACTTTGCAAATTGAACTGGACACAGGGAAGGCCGACTCGAAGAGAATGGATAACTGCAAATGGACGACTCTATATAGGTTTCAGATGGAATTCTCTTGAACATATGAATGACACAACCAATGATTTGGCAGCATTGACTCAAAGATGACACAGGAAATGACCTTGTAATAAATCGAATGAGAGACAAATGGATTTCCCAAACCAGCTTCAAATGATGAATAGGGGGTGTCATGTTCAAGAGCGACGCTTATTGCCAACCAATACGAAGGTTAAACATATCCCTTTCCCAAATTCCCCCCCACCATTTCTGGAAAGTACCTCTTTATTTTTACGTAAGCTTGAAGAGGATCACATATGCTTGTGGATATAAGCTCATCCTTCGGACGAGTCCCTCGGAGTATTTTTAACAAACCCTAAGAAGGAGTGGTTCGGTCCCATCACGGGTCTGTTAATGTTTGTTTAACAAGTCCAAAGATAGTAAACTCGAAGGTTTTTCAAGATTATAGAGTTTGGAAAAACACTTAAAACAGAACTCTCTCAGTTCCTTTTTCGTAAAATAGTCTGGATAAGACCGAAAAAGAGAGAAACTATCGCTTACTAGACGTGTACTTCAAATACTTTAGCGAGCGTGAAAATAGCAAGGTCCCTCGACGATCTTTTCATGTTTAGAGAGTCTGAAAAGAGCTTAAAGAAGACTCCAGGGCGGTTCCTTTTTCGTATAACCTTGTTGAGCCCGAAAAAGCGATAAAACTATGCTTGATCACGTTCTCTTGTTTTTATGAGCATAAGAATGGACAAAAACGATGCTCGAGGTTTTATGTAAAAACCCTAAAAAACAATCAAAATCACACCATAACAGAGAAAAATATGTCCATATCCTTTTGTAATCATCAAAGTTTCACACCTGCAAGTCATCACACTCATCCTTATATTAGTAATTAGGTTTAAACAATAGATAAACATTAAAAACCCAAAATGACATAGTAAAAAGTAACTTAAATGAGTAAATAACCATTTTTACCATATCATTTCATATTTTCACTATTGAGTTCCAAAAACCCCCATTTTACCCTCCGACTTCGGCGTTGATTTTCGGAAGCTACAAGAGATCATTTGATGAGCCATCTACAACATTACGGTAAGTTCTTCATTCTTGATCTTTTTATGGTTCAAAATTTTGATTTCATTGGTTAGTTTTTGCATTTTCAAGTAGTTTTTGAACCCTAGATGTGCGTAGGAATTCTCACAGGCTGCCCATACGAGGCCTGCGAGAATGATATGTTCTCGCAGGCAAGCTTTGAGCCAGCTGCGAGGTGTTCGCACTGTGTATAATAAGGCACCTGCGAGCAACGCATAACTCAAATTTTTTTTTAAATGTTTAGCCAATGGAAAAGATCTAAATCATGAATAAGACCATTAATCCGCCCTTTATGTTCCTTGTGCAGGTTTTTGACTAACAATCATGGTGCTGGAGTGGCGGGAAAGAGAACATGAGGAGGATAATGAAAATGATGAGAATCATCCTCCCACCATAGCTTCCTTGAGAGATTGCGGTCTCTTAAAATACTTCCGTATCTCGGGCATGAGAGCCCAAGTCAGATTACTAGAGTATCTAATCCGTATATGGGATCCAGACCAGCAAGTTTTCAATGTAGGAGCTCACACATTAGCCATTGACATAGAGGACATATACTTCTTGACTGGATTATCTCGGCGTGGGTCTTATGTCAGTCTAACCGACAATAGAGGTGGCAGGTTAAAAATGAGTGAATATTGCAATCAATACTGCGTACCCGAGGCCGAAAGAAAGAAAGGGAAAGTGGCGATTTGGGGAGTAACAGACTTGACTCTCCGCACTATTCTCTTCACGATTGCTCGGATGGCGGGGAGTTCTGCTCCCCACATGGCATTACAGAGCTATTTCCAGTACGCCATCGAGTGTACTGAGCCTCGAGTCTTTAACTGGGCTGATGCAGTGCTGCGTAGTATCAAAAGACAACTAACTAAGTGCAGGCGAGGTGAATTGAAACAATTTGGATATGGATCTTTACTAGTGTCCTTCTTCCTTGAGAGGGTCCCTGTATTTAGACTACAGGCTGAGTGGAATCTATCGGGTCCTAGGGATCCACGCATGCTTAGATGGTGTCGTCTTATGGCCCAGCACATGGCAGGACCAATCGTCAAATATGACGATATTTTCTTTTACTAGCTCCATAACCAGATGCTGATGGTCGACGATTACGCCTATGCCGGGTTAGATTTCCAAGGAGATCCGGATCTAGCACTTCCTGAGGACGCTCAGTGGGGAGACCTCGGTAAGAAGTACACAAATTTTCTCTTTTTAAATGTTTTTGTGAATTTTAATTATATTCAAATGTTTTTGTTTTATATTGCTTATCCAAAGACTAATACAAAAATGTTTGTTGATAACACAGATGTTGGAAAGTATAGACCTGCTGGCAGTTCTCCTATTCAGAGGTGAGGACAAGTAGCAGTAGCTATACCACAGTATGTCGAAGATTATCAAATAGTGGAACAGAATTTAGAGGGTCTGACAACAGACATTCCATATATGACTCTGGAAGAGATTCTACGACGTGATCAGTGTCACACTGTAGGGGTATCAACAGCTATGGGTCGACTGCTCCGTAGGATTTCTAGAGCATTAGTGTGTTACCATGAACATCATCCATGACATCACTTTGTAGAAGCTATAAGCTTCAATTTTTGATATTTTGGTCTTCGGACAAACTTTTTGTAAAAAACAACAAACTCTTTTGATCATTATATATACAGATGGTCTCTACCGGTTTAATTTATATCGTGTGACTTTTAATGTGTTCGATTTATAAATTATTCAAATGTCTGTCCAATACATAATTAGCCAATGCATCTGTTAATGTATTAAGACGTCTAGGAATATGTTGATATTCAATATGATCGAAATAACGTTCCAAGAGGCGAATTCGCAAATACACCCTTAACAAGGTAGGACTTTGAATAGAATAGATATTACTTAGTTGTAGTACTACAAGCTGGGAGTCGAGTCGCACAACCAAATGACGAATTCTGAGTGAGATAGCATCAACCAATAACTCAATCACAGCGCTATACTCTGCAATGTTGTTGGTTGCACGACCAAGACATATACCTCGTAAAGATACAAGTTTATTTGTTGGGGCATAGATTGCCCACACAGTAGAAGCTAGGTTCTGAGTACTACGGCTAGCACCATCAGCGAAGCTAATATAGGGTAGCGAAGACTCTGAAATCTGGCAATCAAACACAACGTCACATAAGGGCAGAGACCAGATAATGTCAAAAGCCAACTAAAGTAACACACGCAAAGTATGATACATAAAATACAAGTATTTGTGCACAAATGACTTATGCATAATACTTCTTCAAGTACAACCCATTCCTGGGTTCACTCAAAGGGATACCATCGTAATCAACCAACTCATATGCTCCTTTTTCCAAAACTCGGCGAACAATATAAGGTCCTCGCCACATTGGCTCGAACTTCCCAGCTCCTAAGACATCTCGATCCTGTTCATAAAGAAGAAAAAGATCCCCTTCAGAGAAAACGCGAGGCTTAACATGCTTGTCATACTGCGCCTTGACACGTTTCTTCTGGGATTCTATTATTAGAGTGGCGTCACATCGAGTTTCGCCTAATCACATCAAATACAATAGACATTCTTCTTCAGCAGAAGTATTGGGTAAGAGTTTGAAAACTAGCTTCAGAGAAGGTATCTCGCATTCTATTGGAAGAATATCTTCCACACCATAGACTAATCGAAAAGGAGTAAACCCCGTAGCGGATTTGATAGATGTCCGATATGCCCACAATGTCAAAAACAACATCGTGTGCCAGCTTGTTTTATGAATTCCTATCATCCGTCGAAGCATAGTTATAAGAACTTTGTTTATGGCTTTGACCTGGCCATTAGCTTGTGGATAATATGGTGTTGAGTTCTCATGATGAAGACCCAACTTTTTTATAAGTTCAGACATCATAAAATTCCTAAAATGACTACCGTGATCAGTGACGATAGCTTGAGGAACACCAAAATGAGCTATGACATGGTTAAAAAGAAACAATGTTGCAGTCTTTCCAGTATTATCGAATGTTGGCATCGTCTCAGCCCATTTTGTAAAATAATCAACAGCTACAATGATGTAACCATGCCCCCCGGCCGAGTGAGGGTGACATGTCATGAAATCAATGCCCCATTTCGTGAAGGGACCAACTGAGACCACAAGATGTAGAGGAGAAGGATGCGACCAATTTTTTTGATTGTAGGTCTGGCAGGCATGGCACTTCTGAACGACAGTAATGCAGTCATTGAACAAGGAAGGCCAAAAATATCCTACACGTAAGATTTTCTGGGCAGTAGCATACCCAGACATATGACCACCACATGCTCCAGAATGGTAGTCATTGAGATATTTCTCGGCTTCATCAAACGTCAGACAACGTCGAAAAATAGAGTCAATTCCTCGACGGTAAAGAGTATCCCCGAGGATAATGTATTGACGTGCTTGATAATGGATGCGACGTCGTTCGGAACTAGACAAAGAAGGCCAAAAAGTTTGGGTTTGGAGATATATAATGATATCTCCATACCAAATATCGTCGGTGCTGATAAGGAAAAGTGATTTATCGGGTAATGAATCTACTGCTACATTTTCCATGGCAGAGTGAGGAAAATCACATATCAACTCAGCGAAAACTAAAGATTTCTTAGACGAGGCGCGATCGAATTCCAAGTCAAACTCCTGGAGTATGACAATCCACTTGGAGTATTTTCCCCCCAACAATTGATGTGTCAAAATATGTTGCATGGGGTTACAATGAGAAATCACAGTAGTTTTCCTTGAGAGGATATAACGTCGAAAACGTTGAACTGCTTGAACAGCAGCCAAGGCCATTTTTTCAACATGTTGATACTTGATCTCCGTGGATGTGAGACTTCGACTCAAGTGATAAATAACGTCTTCATCGTGCGAATCATCCTCTTGGACCAGAACCATGTCGATGGTATACTCAGAGGAAGCAAGATAAAGAAAATAATCACAACTATAATTAGGAGGAAAGAGAAGTGGAGCTCGGGTGAGGGATAACTTCAAAGCTTCAAAAGAATTGTTAGCAATAGTATCCCAAATGAAGTCTGAACCTTTCTTCAGTAGCCAGGTAAAACCACGAGTAATCTCGGCGTAATTAGGAATGAAACAACGAAGAAAGTTTTCTTTCCCTTGCAAACTTTGCAACTGGTGCAATGTAGAAGGAGGAGGGAGATTAAGAATCGCCTCAACCTTAAGAGGATCCACTCTGATGCCTTGACGTGAAACAATGAAACCTAGAAGACGGCCAGATTCTACGCAAAAAACACATTTATAAGGATTTAAATGAATATGATAGAACTGGCAATGAACGAAAATAGCTCGGAGATGAGTGGGGTGATTGACTCGATGTAAAGAGTGAGCTGGTAAATCATCCAAATATGGTTGAACGATATGCTTTATATCGTGAAAAGCATAAGACATAGTACATTTAAACGTCGCGCCAGTGTTCTTAAGACCGAAGGGCAACTTCCTATAGGCAAAAGTACCCCAAGGACAGATAAATGCAGTTTTATGTTGGTCCTTGGGAGAGATATTAATTTGATTATAGCCGGAGAAACCATCCATGAGAGAGAAGATTTCACTTCTGGCACAGTCATCAACAATCTGGTCGACGAAAGGGGTGGGAAAGTTGTCTTTTGGACAGGCTTTGTTAATATCCCTATAATCAACACATACGCGAATACTGCCTCCTTTCTTATCAATGGGTACAGGATTGGAAACCCATTCTGTCAGAGCCATGGGATAAATAAAGCTGGCTTTGAGAAGTTTTTCAATCTCAAGTTTGATAGTTGCCGCTTTACGTGGGTGTACAGGACATAGGCACTGCCAGACAGGTTTAGCTCCGGGGTATGTCTTTATCTCATGAACAACAATAGAAGGGTCGATACCTAGCATCTCTTCGTAACTCCAGGCGAATATATTACGAAATTCTTTGAACAGAGACGTATAAGTGACTATCTCCTCTGGAGAACACGAAGCTCCAATATGAACATTTTCAATTATCCCAGGTTTAACAGATATATCAATGGGAATCGTGGGCGATATATTACTGAGGTTCCCTTCAGCAAACACATCATGTGTAGATCTGGGAATGGTCGATATGACAACAACGGTCGATGGAGTCGAAATCTGTTGGTAGTTCTCGAGAGTGTGTTGTTCCAGAAAGAGTATGGAACGATGATTCCCATTGTCCCAAGGGGTGTCTTCCATGACGGACATGATCATCTCGTCAGTAGGAAAAACAAAACGAAAAGGATCAGGAGACAAATCATCAGGAGAAGAGGTAGAAGGCATTGCCGATTGAGTGGCATGATAAGCCGACTCAACTGGACTTAACAGCATGACGTTGCCAAAACGAGTGTGATCTCCTGGGTCAGGGACTATCCAAGGGTCGGAAGACACAGGAAATTCATGAGGTACGACAGATATCATATTGATAAAGGCTACGGACGGGCGTGGAACATCGGGTGGCGTAATGGGAAAAGTACCCATCAATGAAGAGTCCTTTAAAAGGCCGACACCGACATTCTCGTAACCTGGCGGGGTTTTAGCTATAAATGGCACGTTGCTAGTACGAGTATCGGAATTAAAAAAGGCAAGTTGGTCAACTGTAACAACCTTTCCCTGATGAGGAAAACATACCACACAAAAAAGTGTTGACACAACAGCGCGCATGGAATCTATCCAGCTATGACCAAGCAGAATATTATAATCAAGGGGATCATCGAAAAATTCCACTTCAACTTGGACTGTCTTACCGTCTAGAGTAATGGGCAACGATGGTAGAACACTATACGGCTTAAAACCAGAGCCATTAAAGGCTTTCAGAGTATTTTGTGATTCATTTAAGGGAGGAGAGCCAATGGCTTTCCAACAAGAAAAAGACATTACACACGTAGAAGCACCCTCATTGATAATAGTTCGGCAAATGTTCTTGTCAGAGACAACAACTTGAATTTGAAACGCAAGTTGAGAGGGTAACCTTGGAATGTGATCTTCCAAGTCAAAGACTATTAAATTCGTATCTGTTGGGTCAATTCCACCTATAGCTTTCAACAAATCCTTCCATTGTGTAGGACAAGACTGAAGGACTTCAAGGGCTGACATCGCTGAAGGTGCATGGGCCAAATCTTCCACAATACTGTAGTTCTGGGCCGCACGAGCATGAGGATTGAAAGCCGACTTGCGAACAACACCTTTAGGGGGTCGGACGACTGTATCGAGGCTCGGTCTTTTGAGATGAAGAGGACCGTTCATAGGTGGAGTCGGTGGAGAGGGTTTTACCAAAGCAGGAGGTAAATCGTCAACCTTCTCCTTAGATGGAGAATAATCTTTGGCTCTAGTTGCGATTGCAACATCGTTTTTCTTCGAATCACCAGTACACATCAAAACGTATGATGTCGTAGAAGTAGATGGTTTTTCATGGATGACCAACTGGGCCTGTTGTTGAGACGGGAAGGGTTGGGACAGGACTGTCGGCGTAGATGGTTTTGGTGTCCCTTGAAGGAACTTAGTAACTTCGGCACGTCAAGGACAATCCTTCGTATAATGATCGTCACCACAGATAAGGCAAGGGTAGCGTGGTTTGCGCTTATCCCAATATTCAACAGGAGCATTTTTAGTTTGTTCTGTTGGATTATTATTCTTGCCCTCCTTATTCTTGCCTCTCCCCTTTTTAGATTTATTTTTACCGGTCGGGGTAGATTGAACAGCGTTCACCTCAGAGGTTTTACCGGCGGGAGTGGCAGGAGACAGAGCATTTTGAACATTAGAATATGTAGATTTAGGGGTTGTATTTGAAACATAATGTGAATGGGTATGGGTAGTACCAATCACACCATCAGCTGCATGCGAGGCAGCTAGAGTAGTCAAAGTGCTGGAAGTACCAGGACAGGGTAGTTCAGGTAGAAAATCGTAAAGTGTTCCCGTTTGCGAATAAACGAGATCAAGGTATTGGGCATGACTTATAGCCTGCTCTTACATAACAACACCACCCATGGCAATGTCTTTACCAATTTCATTCACGAAGGATTTTGTGAACCATTTGGCCAGTAACTGATCAGGGAGTTCTAGTTTAATGAGACGTCGTCTCCATCTCCACTCATGTATATGATCCGAGATGTGAGTGCCTTTAGTTTGTTTAAAGGAAGTTAAAATCTCAGTCCTAGTATCATAACGGATCGGTAACTGGTAATGTGTAAGAAAATCCATAGCAAGAGTATTGAAATCAGAGAAGAAACCTCGTGGCAATTCAATATACCACTTCGCAGCAGACCCTGTAAAGGTTCTTTGAAAAAGACGTAGGCGAATAGAGTCATCCATCAAAGAGTTGGATGGACACCATAGATGAAAAGTCATCACGTGATTGTTCGGGTCCTCTCCCACTTTGCCATCGAATTTTGGAATGTCGGATAGAAGCTTGGCTGGAATAACGGGCCATTGGGGAGAGTGACGAATAGGATCATTTAGAATCCTAGACAAATCTGGCAAATCCAAAGTAGCAAGAAAAGGTAATTGTCGATTAACTTGGGGGTACTGGTGACTTTGGGGTGGAAGCCCGATCGGCAAACCAGTAGGACCGTAAGCAGTCTGCCCATATTGGGAAGACCCTGGCTGATTCGAAGGTGGTTGGAGAGGATAGTAATTCCAAGGATAGTAACCTTGAGTTTGAGTAGGGACCTGAGGTTGAGTAGTATGACTCTGACCCCAAATAGGATTAGGTATACCTGGATAGGGTTGGCCTATAGTAGGGACAACTTGCTGCCCCCCAGCATTTTGAGGAAATTTTTGTAAAATCCGATTCCAATACTGGGCCAATTCAGGAGGTATGTTTTGTCCAAAAGGTGAGGTTGGTCCCCCTATCGTAGGTTGTGTGCCAACCGAAGGTTGTGTAGTAATTGGATTTTGACCAATAAGAGGAAATTGAATCGTACCACCTTTT
>ML792100.1:231758-257305 GCA_009831015.1 Picea engelmannii | reverse complement strand
TATAGAAAAACCTGGACGGACCATATTGCTCATGTGGATCAAGTTCTCCATCTACTCTCTCAGCACCAACTTTTCCTGAAACAGTCTAAATGTGCTTTTGGCACCTCAGAAGTAGAATACTTGGGTCATCTGGTTGGAAAATATGGCGTCAGGGTGGATCCTAAAAAGATTGAAGCTATGCAAGACTGACCTCACCCAAAGACTCTTAAGAGCTTGCATGGATTTCTAGGCTTAACAGGGTATTATCGCAAGTTTGTTAAGAATTATGGGAAGATTGCAGCACCTCTCACTGCTCTCCTCAAAAAGAACTCTTTCACTTGGACTCCATCTGCTGCTCAAGATTTTCAAACCTTGAAGATGGCCATGTACACCACTCTAGTCCTCGCCCTTTCCGATTTCACAAAGACCTTTGTGTTGGAATGTGATGCCTCAGGGAAAGGAATTGGTGTTGTCCTTATGCAAGAGGGTCGACCTTTGGCCTTTACCAGCAAGCAACTATCTGAAAGAAATCTGGGCAAATCCATCTATGAAAATGAAATGTTGGCTATTCTGCATGCCATGGATCTATGGCGTCCTTATCTATTGGGGCAATGGTTCCAAATTAAGACAGACCATCAAAGCCTCAAGTATTTTTTGGAACAACGCATTTCCTCCCTAGAACAACAAAAATGGGTGACTAAACTCTTTGGATATGATTATGAGATCATTTATAAGAAAGGCAAAGACAAAGTGGTTGTGTTAGCGTCAGAAGTCACTCCTGGATTGCTTGCAGGAGCAGAGCCCAACGCCCATCAGTTTTATGTCACGATTTGTTTATAAAGGGTTATCAAATGGAGATAATGGCTCTAGGAGGTATCACTCTAACTCAGGGACTGATTATGGTACATAAAGAACAGAGGAGGTTTGTAATCCTAACTTCAGCCAATGGGTTGATTTAAAGATGAATAGGTGGAAGACTCAGGAGAAAGTGAACAAACATCTCTGGGCAACAGGCTTGTAGCGGTTTGTAGGAGAAAAACTCTGATAGCAGGATCCTCCTGGTTCAGGGCTTCAAGAAACTGAAAGAAGACTTGACTGGATCCTCCAATTCCAAGTCGTTCAACATTAAGGAAATCACAAAAACTGATTAGAGGCTCCATAACTATTAGAGTGATCCATTACAACATCATCCTATAATAGCTACAGCTCGACTGGATCCTCCAATTCTGAGCTTCTCTAACACAGTGTAAACAAAGACATGAGAGAAACTGGCATTCATAAGGCAAGAAGTCTCCAAATTTCCTATATATCCAGAACAACAATGCTTCATTAAAACTTTACAACCAGGGAGCTCAACTCAACCATCGATCCCTACAAAAGTGGCAAAAATGCTATATATACTTGAAACAAAACCCCAGCAGTCAAATCGAGACATCACATTGAATACATTACGTCTGCATGTTTACCGCGCATACAGTCTCTGGACAGTCGTGAACTTTAATCAGATGCAATCGCGCTCCAAAGGACCTGTGAAAGAATTGACAAGCTTACAGTCAATTCTGGACTTTCCATTTATGGAGGAAACAATGTTCAACCACCATCAACTGCCATAATAACTGCTTTACTGAGATTGGGAAAGACCCCGGTCGACTCTGCATCAACAGGACATGGAGGCCTTCATGATAACTGGGAGACTTGACAAGAAGTGGTGAACAAATGGTGACGAGGCAGGGATAGCTGGACACGCTCGATGCAGATATGGGATGAGGAGAGGCCATGTGGACAGATGGGTAAAAGAAAAGCGATTTGGGCAAGTGTACGAGCTGGGCGTATGAGACACAGGGGCCGGGAAGAAAATATGAGTTGGCGTGACATGAGAATAGGACATGGCGTCAAGGAGGTATGTGATGAGTGTTTCGAGATTTCAGGGATTCGGGATTCGCGAGTTCGATATGCACGAACTCCTTGCATTTGGGATCTCCGATATTTCGATATGTGATGAGCTCCCTCTCTTAGGAGCTATCCCTTAACGGCTAAAACATGATCCATATGACCTATCCCCTCGTGACTGTAGTCAAACCCCCATCGGAGTTTCGGCGTTTGTGATGTCAACAAGCATGCATCCTCCGGACTCGTGATAGCTTGCCACCTGCACTTCACTATAATCCTCAACCCCGTCGGGAAATCGCGTGTCAGCATATCGCGATTCCTATTGCCATGTGCGCGGGACTTTCAATTCCTCGATCCCCGACTCTGCAGGATCTCTCGTCACGTGTCTCTGCTGAAGAATGACTCTGATCTTCTCGGCACCTCTGTGGGCCCGAGTTCCCGGATGCTCTCAGCACTTCGTGTCTCGCGAAATAACGGAGCTGCCCTTTGCGTGTTGAAGTCACGACGGGCGAAACGTCGAGATGGCCAGCCCTTGCGACACGCACCCCTGGATCGAACGACCTATATTTAGCCTCCAAACAGAAGGGACTCCTTTACTGCTAAATGTCGGGTAAATTGGCAACTCCAAGATCCCGATAACCGTTGATCTGCTTCATGGACGGATCTCGACTGCCAATAGCAAAACTTCGCCCACTCGCTTGATTTGCTACTTGGAAAAACAAGAATTCTTCTAGCACTAGCGGACCCGAATGCTTCTATGACTAGAATTATTGCTAACATCAGGCTCCATGGGGGATAGATTTGTCCCTGCGATGCTCTAAGAACTCCTCTTGCAGTTCCAGTCGCCTTTTTGTTGGGCTATGGGGTCATTATTAGGCCGCAAAAGAAAAAATAAAAATGAAAATGGACAGAGAAACAAAAGGACAATATTTACAAACCAAAAGAGTCATCTGAGACTCAAGCAAAACATTTTTTTAGGAAATGGCCATTCACTGGGCCGCTGAAAACTTCTTCACCTTCCAAATCTTGCAACTTGTATTTGTTTGAGAAAGCCTCGGAGATTCTGAAAGGCCCAATCCACAGGGCTTCAAATTTGCTGTGCTTTCCCTTATCTTGTTTAGGAGCATCCCATTTCAATACCAGGTCTCCTACCTGGAAACACTCCTTCTTGGCCTTCCTATCGAAAACCTACTTGATCTTCTACTGATGGTCTTGAATCTTATCTAATGTCTGCTCCCTAACTTGCTGGACTTCCACTAGCTGATGAATCCTTCTGATCATGTCATCAGGTTCCTCCTGATGGTCCTGGAGGAATTTCGCTACAGGGATAGCTAGCTGAGAAGGGAAGACAACTTCGGCTCCATAGACTAAATGGAAATGGGAGAGACTTGTAGCTCTCTTTGTAGTCACCCGATCATCCCATAGGGAAAATTTAAGCTTCGAGTTCCAAGCCCTTTGGTTTTCTTCCAACATATTTTTGATGATCCTTATTAAACTTTTGTTGGAGGACTCTGCTAAACCATTGCCCTGTGGGTAATACGGGGTGGAGTGAATCAACTTAATCTTGAACTGCTCACAAAACCTGGCTAATGGCTCAGACCCGAAAGTGGCTGCATTATCGGTGACAATCTTATTTGGACAGCCAAACCTTTTGATGAGGTCCTCCAAGAATCCGATGATTACCTTGTGGGAAGCACTTCTGGTGGGAATAGATTCAATCCACTTGGTAAAGAAATATGTAGCAGTTAGGATCCACCTATGCTGCCCACTGGAGGGAGGGTGAATTTCTCCAATAAAATCTAGGCCCCACTGCTGGAAAGGCCCTGAAACCACCACCGGTTTTAATGGCAGAGACCTGAGCTGCTGCTTTCTTGCAAATTTTTGACAATTGATGCAGGCTCTGACCCTTTTGCAGACATCAGCGAACATGGTAGGCCAGTAGTATCCAGCCCTGAGGATTTTGTGAGCTGTGGCTCTCCAGAAATGGTGCCCTCCACATAGGCCGCTGTGGAATTCAGCTACAATCTTCTCAGCCTCTGGTGGACCCATGCATTTTAGAAGCACCCCTAGGGGGTCTTTCCAATATATTATTTGATCGATCAGGTAGTATTTGACTACTTTGAGCTTCAGAGCTCTTGATTTGCTTCTTTGCAGGTCGTCTGGAGGTCGCAGCTCCTGCAAAAAGTATATGACATCCTTATACCAAGGACATTGAGCCAATGAGGGATTCCTTTGATGATGTATGTCAGATAGCCGATCCTGTTGAACATCTAAGCATCCGTTGATGAAACTTATCCCCAAAGCTTGGCAATTTTCTTCAGCCAGCATCTTGGCTAAACCTTGCCCTTTGATCAACTTGGTGGGCCTTATTTCCAGGTCGAACTCCAGGATTTTGGCTATCCATTTACTCCTTCTCCCGTTTATGTCAGGCTGAATAAGAATATCTTTAACATCGACCGAGGGGACATAGGGGATGATCCTCGACTGCAGAATGTAGGTTCTAAAATCTTTGAGAGCTTTCACTAGAGCATAAGCTTGCTTCTCCATAGTGTCATACTTGACTTCAGCATCCCTCAATGCTCGGCTGAAGTAAGTAATAGGCTGTTCTAACCCACTGTCATTTGTCTGTAATAGAACAACAAATACTGTGTCAGGCGAGGCAAAGGAGAAAAAAAGGAAATCCTTTGAGTAGTCAGGGCTATTCAGCACAGGAGCTTCAGTCAGGGCCTTCTTGATTTGTTCAAAGGAATGTCGCGATTGAGGGGTCCACCTTACTTCATTCTCTTTCTTTAGCATGGCCATTATCAGCTTTACTTCCTCAGCAAAATTAGGCACAAACCTCCTTAGGAAATTAATTTTACTGAGGAAAGATTGGACCTCCTTTCTAGACCTCGGGATTGATAAGGCTTGTATCGCCTTAATTCTACTGGGAGCAATCCTGACTCCTTCTGTTGATACTATGTGGCCTAGTAACTTTCCCTCCTTCATGGCGAATAGAGATTTTTTGGGGTTTAATGAAATGCCAAACTTTCTGCATTTCAAGAAAACTTTCTTGAGGTGGCGACGGTGTTCTTCATCAGATTTTGAAAATACTGTGATGTCATCCAGATAGACAACCACGAATTTATCCTTTTCCCCAATGAAAGCTATGTCCATGGCACGTTGGAATGTCGCCCCTACATTCATAAGTCCAAATGGCATCTTGGCATACATGAATGTACCCCATGGAGTGGTGAATGTTGTCTTCTCCCTGTCTTCGGGCAGAACAGAGACCTGATTGTAGCCAGAGAAACCATCAATCATGGACATCTTGGAAGCTCCTGTTACCCTCTGTAGTATGTGTTCCATCTTTGGCAAGGGGTAGTTATCCTTCCGTGAGATCTTGTTCAAATTTCTGAAGTCTACACAGAGTTGGATCTCTCCATTATTTTTCCTTACTGGCACCAAGTTAGCCACCCACTCTGAATATCTCAGTGGTACAATGATCTAAGATTGAAGCAACTTCTTCACTTCTCTCTCCATAATAGGCAACAACATGGGATTGATCTGTCTCAGCTTCTGCCTGAATGGCTTTGCCTCCTCTTTTAATGGAATTTTATGCTCTATGACTGAGGTGTCGTAGGTTTTGAGATCCTCGTAGGTCTATTCAAACACATCATCAAATTTCCTAAAAAGTACATTGTATTTGGACCTCTGTTCCTCTGTCAGACCTTTTGACAATTTGACATACTTGGGCTTGCTCTCAGTTCCAATGTTGCACTGAATAGTATCAGCGTCCTCCTTCGAGACCTTTCCTTTTATCGACACATCATTACTATCAAACAACCTTTCCAAAGGAACGAGTCCCCTGGGAATATGGTTGCTGGGCAGCTGTACAATGTCATGCCCTGCAATCTTATTCAAAAGATTACCCCCATCTGACTCTTCCTCTGAGACGACATCTTGGTCTATGTGCATTTCTGAAAATTCCTCAACAGTCTCCAAGAATCTCTTGACCTCAAGATCATCCTCAAATACCTTCCAATGTTTGACGTTGTCAGGTATGGAGGGTCTGTATTTTACTTCTACATCATATCTGAATTTGGGTGGCAGAGGTATTTTGAAATTGCTAGCCGATGCAGCCAAGGAATCTGCCAAGGTGTTCCCCTCTCTTGGGATGGAAGAAATATTAAATGCCGAGAAGAAACTATCAACAAGGTCCCAGACCTCATTCCTGTAACTCCCGAGTCGAGGATGCTTAGTTTGATAAGCGTTCTTGACCTACTGAACCACCAACTCTGCATCACCGAACACTGCTACTTCCTGAATTCCCATTTCCCTCACAGCCCTTAGTCCCAGAACAAGAGCCTCGTACTCTACCACATTGTTGGTAGCTTCAAATTCTAATTTGTATGACAAAGATATGGTTTCCTGAGAAGGCGACACAAAATCCACTCCAGCTCCAGCACCTTCTCGGGAGGAGGCTCAATCAAAGAACATTTTCCAGATTGGGGTGATGGAGAGAGGAGCTTCAGGGGAAACAATGGGCTGTTTTCTGAGTCTCAGAGGCGGTTCTGGGGCATGGGTGAGCTGCAGTAAACTGGAGCCTAAATCAGTGTCTAAGGAAAAAATAGGATGGTTGGTGGGGTTGGCTTCATCACTAATTATATAGGCCAATTGAGCTTCCCTGTACAGTCTTCTATGCTCTCCTCCGAACACTGGGATAGTAGCATATGTGAGGTCCATCTGCAAGGTTCCCCCCAGCCTTTTTATCCAAGACCTTGATAATAACATACCGAACTTGGGGGGAACATCAGCTACTACGATATCCATGACCACGCTTTTCATAGGCAGTTGAAACAAGGTTACAACTAGGTCTTTAATAACTCCAAGACACTGAACTCTTATGGAGTCAAAAGAATAGAGGTCATGAAAGGCTCTGGTAACTTCTAGTCCCAATTCTTCCATGACAGTTTTGGGCATGAGGTTGTGAGAGGCCCCTGAATCCATTAAACAGTTGTGCAACACTTTGTCGTGTATGTTCAGGGATGTGTAGAAGGGAGGGGACGAATCATCCCTATCTTCTACCATGGGACCTAGGACAACTGCTGGTTTTTCGTCTTGGAGGTTTATGGAGTCTATGGGAAGGCATGAAGCTTCAGACTTTAACAGCTCAGAGAAGCTTTTTTTAAATTCGTCATGTTTAATCAGCTCAGTGAGGGGCACAGGGATTCTGATCTTTTGAATTTCATGCTCGAAATTAAAAGAAGATGGGAGCTTTGGGATTTCTTTTACTTTGGGAGCATGATTCTGGATAATAGGAGAGAGGGGTTGAGCTTTCTTACCTTTGTGACCATTTGCTACTTCATTAGCAGGTCTCTCTACTCTAATGGACTGCTCAGGGTTATCATGGGCTACTATCTTTTTATCAGTCCTCAGGTTGTACCTGCCTCGGCCACCACTAGCTTTGTCTCCCTTGCTTAGCTCATTTAGATGGCTGTCCATGAGAGACTCCTCGTATGCAGATTGGGTGAGATGAGGAAAAGGAGGGGTGTCTCCAAAGAAATGGATCTCAGGATCAAGCTCGTCTGCTTCTCTTTCTTCCCCCTCGGTCATGAAATTGTTTTGAAAAGGGGCTTGAATTTTCTGGTCTTCTTTGTCTCTTCCCTTCTCTCTTTGCATATTCGGGGGAGTAAAATTATTTGGCTTCCTGAATCATCCTCTATTTTCGGCGATCTGAGGGCATTTATATGCTTGCCTCCCTTCCACCCTCATCCTCTCCATTTCCGCAGATAAAGACTTCACCATCTTAGTCAATTCATCGACCTGAGGGTGAGGCACCAATGATCCAGAAGTCGAGGCTTCCGTCCTCCCTTTTCTCCTGTCTATGTCAGCCTTGTTTCTCAGTCTGTTAGCTGCTAATATGTTGGATTCCACTTCTATGGCCGCATCTTGCATTTGGGCTAAGGAAGTGGCTCTCCTTTCTCTCAACAACAGGCAGAAATCAGGGTCAAATGCGCCAGCATAGGAAATTTGGGCAGAGGCTTCTGAGGGCTTTATCTCTGTAGGGATCTTGTTATACATCTTTTTGAATCTTTTGGAGAAGTCGGAGACCGACTCTCCTTCCATCTTCTTCAAAGACCCGAATTATGTCATGTAATACATGAAGTCCTTCCTATCTCCCCACTGTCTCAGGAAAGCGCTATCTAGAGCTTCAATCCCAGCGATGGACCCTGGAGCCAATCCTCTAAACCACTTCCTTACCTCACCATCCAAGGTATGGACGAAAACTCTCATCCAGACATCTTCATTTTCAATGTTGAGGTTGTCTGCATAACTGTAGAAAGCAACCAGGTTATCTTCAACAATTATGTCTCCTTCCCCAGTGAACTTGGGCATGTATTTCAAGTAATCCCCAGCAGGAAGAGGATTCGCAGGATGGTGTAGGATTAAGGGAGCATATCTGGCAGTGACTATGGCATCCATTCTATTCGGAGGGGGATTAGCACCGACCATAGGAATGTTAGGTGGGGGAGAGCTGGGAGGAGAAGGAGTTCGCGAAGGGGCTAGTGGGAGTAAATCTCAGAGTGGGGTGGGATACAAGAGGTGATTCAAGGAACAGGCTACCGAGCTCTAGTCGGCAGGTTCTCCTCCCTGTGCAGGAGTGGGGAATTCTTCTGAGGTTGGGGGTCTACACCAAGGTACAACTTCAAAGGAGAGGGGAGTGACAAAGTCTTGACCCTCTAGTCCTGGACCAGGAGAGGAAAACTCAACAGGAATACTCCAAAGAATTTAAGAAACTGGAAACTGCAGAAACAGGCCTGTCAAACAACTGAGGAGGAGAAAAAGGATCTCCAATAGAAGGATATGGTGGATTACTTGGTTCGGTGATGGACGCTTCTTCTTCAGAGGCCTTTCCCTTTCTGAGCACCGCCTCTGGATCCGCTTCAGGTGTAGCTAGAGGCAGCTATGGGTGAGACTGCGTATGCCTGCCTCTGAAAGCCACAATTAACAGAGAAGGTTCTCCCCAGCGAAATTGTCACAATGGAGTCTCCAGGTGCAAATTAGCAATCTGAAAGGCTATGATAATCTGATGCACCTTCGGATTCAGAGGCTCAATGTCATTCTACCCAGGGAAAAATCTTCAATTCCATCCCTGGCAATGGCGCCAGAAATGTTAGTGTCAGAAGTCACTCCTGGATTGCTTGCAGGAGCAGAGCCCAACGCCCATCAGTTTTATGTCACGATTTGTTTATAAAGGGTGATAAAATGGAGATAATGGCTCTAGGAGGTATCACTCTAACTCAGGGACTGAGTATGGTACATAAAGAACAGAGGAGGTCTGGAATCCTAACTTCATCCAGTGGGTTGATTTAAACATGAATAGGTGGAAGACTCAGGAGAAAGTGAACAAACAGCTCTGGGAAACAGGCTTGCAACGATTTGTAGGAGAAAAAATCTGATAGCAGGATCCTCCTGGTTCAGGGATTCAAGAAACTGAAAGAAGACTTGATTGGATCCTCTAATTCCAAGTCGTTCAACGTTAAGGAAATCACAAAAACTGATTAGAGGCTCTGTAACTATTACAGTGATCCATTACAACATCATCCTAAAATAGCTATAGCTCGACTGGATCCTCCAATTCTGAGCTGCTCTAACACAGCGTAAACAAAGACATGAGAGAAACTGGCATTCATAAGGCAAGAAGTCTCCAAAGTTCCTATATATCCAGAAGAACAATGCTTCATTAAAACTTTACAACCAGGGAGCTCAGCTCAACCATCGATCCCTACAAAAGTGGAAAAAATGCCTATATATACTTGAAACAAAACCCCAACAGTCAACTCGAGACATCATATTGAAGACATTACGTCTGCATGTTTACTACGCATACAGTCTCTGGACAGTCGTGAACTTTAATCAGACGCAATCGCGCTCCAAAGGACCTATGAAAGAATTGACAAGCTTACAGTCAATTCCGGACTTTCCATTTATGGAGGAAATGATGTTCAACCACCATCAACTACTACAATAACTGCTTTACTGAGATTTGGAAAGACCCCAGTTGACTCTGCATCAACAGGACGTGGAGGCCTTCGTGATAACTGGGAGACTTGACAAGAAGTGGTGAACGGATGGTGACGAGGCAGGGATAGCTGGACACGCTCGATGCAGATATGGGATGAGGAGAGGCCATGTGGATGGATGGGCAAAAGAAAATCGATTTGGGCAAGTGTACGAGCCGGGCGTATGAGACACAGGGGCTGGGAAGAAAATATGAGTTGGCGTGACATGAGAATAGGACGTGGCGACAAGGAGGTATGTGATGAGTGTTTCGAGATTTCGGGGATTCGAGATTCGCAAGTTCGATATGCACGAACTCCTTGCATCCAGGATCTTCGATATTCCGATATGCGATGAGCTCCCTCTCCTAGGAGCTAGCCCTTAACGGCTAAAACATGATCCATATGACCTATCCCCTCGTGACCGTAGTCAAACCCCCATTGGAGTTTCGGTGTTTGAGATGTCAACGAGCACGCATCCTCCGGACTCGTGATAGCGTGCCACCTGTACTTCACTATAATCCTCAGCCCCGTCGAGAAATCGTGTGTCAGCATATCGCGATTCCTGTTGCCATGTGCGCAGGACTTTCAATTCCCCGATCCCCGACTCTGCGGGATCTCTCGCCACGTGTCTCTGCTAAAGAACGACTTTGATCTTCTCAGCACCTCTGTGGGCCTGAGTTCCCGGATGCTCTCGGCACTTCGCATCTCATGAAATAACGGAGCTTCCCTTTGCGTGTTGAAGTCGCGATGGGCGAAATGCTGAGATGGCCAGCCCTTGCAACACGTGCCCCTGGATCGAACGACCTATATTTAGCCTCCAAACAGAAGGGACTCCTTTACTACTAAATGTCGGGTAAATTGGCAACTCTGAGATCCCGATAACCATTGATCTGCTTCGTGGACGGATCTCGGCTGCCAATAGCAAAACTTCGCCCGCTCGCTTGATCTGCTACTTGGAAAAGCAAGAATTCTTCCGAGCTGCGCTTGAGCACTTTGTGCGACTAGTGGACCTGAATGCTTCTATGACCAGAATTATTGCTAACAGGTTGCATATGCACTTTCCCAAAAATATGAAGATGAAGGATCCCTTTTTTCTCTTTCATTCATTGTACCAGATTGGATCCAAGTCGTTCGCCAGGAATGGCTACAAGACCCCAAAAGTTTGCAGTTGATCTGACAATTGCAGTCCAATGCTCCAACTTCCCCAGGGTACTCTTGGCTCCATGAGGAACTTTGATACAAAGGCCGTTTGTGTTTAAGTAAACAATCAAAGCTTAAATCCACAGTACTTTCTGAGCTTCATGCTACACCCACAACAGGGCACTCCGGGTTCACCAAAACCTATGACAGGGTCAAACGTTCCTTTTTCTGGGATGGTATGAAATAGGACATTTGTAATTTTGTAGCTGAATGTGACGTGTGTCAACGCAATAAGGGAGAAATAGTCAAATCGTCGGGCACACTACAACCATTGCTGATTCCACCTGCTATTTGGAAGGATATCTCTATGGATTTTATTATCGGCTTACCCAAATTGGGAAATAAATCCATCATCATGGTGGTTGTTGATCACCTTTCCAAGTACGCTCATTTCTACGCCCTTCAACACCAGTTTAAAACATCCACGATGGCTCAAATATTCAAGGATTAGATCTTCAAGCTTCATGGAATGCCACACTCTATTGTTTCTGATCGCGACCCAACTTTCACAAGCAATTTTTGGCAAGAACTGTTCAAGATACAAGGCACATAATTGCATCTCAGCACAACTTATCATCCCCAGACTGATGGCCAAGCGGAAGTTGTCAATAAGTGTTTGGAAACATATTTGAGGTGTTTTGCCTCGGAAAAGAAAATTTAGTGGGCTCAATGGTTACCCCTAGCTGAATGGTGGTACAACACTTCATACGATACAGCTACATGCATTACTCCTTTTGAAGCGGTATATGGACAGAAGCCACCTTCAGTTCTCTCATACTTACTGGATGCCTCAAAGGTCCAGGCGGTTGACCTAACACTTACAGCTCGAGAGGCCATTCTTTGTACCCTCAAAGAGAATTTGGTCATGGGACAGAATTGCATGAAGCAAGAAGAATATCAAGGTCGCTCTGAACGTCAATTTGTAGAAGGGGATCAGGTGTTTCTTCGACTGCAACCTTACAAGCAAACTTCCCTCAAGGCTGAGCATTGTCAGAAGCTACTGCCAAAATTTTATGGTCCTTATACCATGCTCAAGCATGTGGGACAAGTCACCTATCAATTATCTTTTCCCATCCATTCGAAGCTACATCCCGTTTTTCATGTTTCATGTTTAAAGAAGGTGATTGGAGCTAAGGGCCAAATTCAAACCAGCCTTCCAGAGTTAGCTGAAGAAGGATCCATTTGGCTACAACCAGAAGCATTTTTGGACTAGTGTGAGCGTCGCCTATGTCATAGAACCATCAAGGAAGTGCTAGTCCAATGGAAAGATACAACTCCAACAGACGCCACTTGGGAACCAACTACCATTCTGTAGCAATTTCCTCATCTCAAGCCTTGAGGACAAGGATGTTTTTAAGGGGGCGGACATGTTAGGGTCCTAACCCACACATAGGTAGAACAATATATTCAGATGTAATAAAGGTCAATATTAATAAGGCCTTTCAATAAAATAGAATAAGGTGAATGTAAGAAGACTTAATAGAAGCTTCCGCTTCTAGAAGGATCTTCCTCTAGATGCTTCTTTTTAGTATAAATAGGAGTCAAGGGTATGAGAACCCTAGCTTGGATATTATTGTAATAGAGCTCTGCTCAACTAGAGGTTGCCCCCTCGAAGAGGCCCATGAACATTCTTTCAGATTCAAAGTGTTATTTCTGTTGTTATTCTTATATCATTTCAGTGTTATTGTGGTGAATGTTCTGGTTATATTGTTGTTATACTGCCATTACTAGCATTTTATTTTTGTTCTGCATACATTTTATATTTGGTATATTACAGAAACAAAATAGGGAACACATATTAATTCTGTGATCTTATGATCACAAATGATTACAGTCAGAGAAATCTATGTGTAATACATTCATTTCATTGTTCAACTAAACATCAAAGAAAAATCCTGATATTCGAATTGAAAAGATGATCACAGTCTCAATATCTGGAACAACAAATCATGAACGATATTTATAACATGAATATCCTGAAACATAACATGTCATTGAGTTTAAAGATACACGACATATTAATATACCAAGATTAAATAAAACAAAACATTAATGAAAGACCATTCACAAAGGACTAAAGCCAAAATGTTGTACATTGTTCCATTAAGTCTTGAAAGTCATTCGTCCATCATTGGTTCCAAGCCAAGATGACATTCATTTACAAAATGCAGAGTATTTAAAGAGTTTTTTGAAATCTCACCTTCCTATCTCCTAGGATAGGATCAAACCTCATGAGATCAAAATATTACAAAAATGGAGGGCCTACATCCACTCATAATCGAATTGTTTCTTTTCAAAAATTAATAAAAGTTTTTCTTATTTACAAAATAAACAGGAAAGAGATACTAATAATCTAAATCAAACATGTTCCACCTCATAAAATCAACATCAAGATCTGCCATATCCTAAAAACGAAATAGGAACAAGTTAGATAATTTATTAACAACTAATTACTAAATTTTATATAAAAATGGCTTGGCTACATAATCGAGAGATTCTGTAGCCAGTCTTATATTGGCAAGAGAAATCCAATTTTAAACCGATTTGATTCAAAAAGATAACATGAATGTAATAAGAAGGAAAGACCATTTTACCATTTCAACCAATGACTAAACATGCATCAAGATAGCTCAGAATTGATTATGGAATTAACACTGTCTACATTTTTAATCACAATATTGCATGTCTTCTTAAGACGTTTAGCTTGTCTCTCTTCGTTTTCTCTGAGGTCCCGATTTTCTTTAGTCAATAATTCATTGTGAGTTGTGAGTGTTTTAATCCATGCTTGGAGGATAGGAATATCAACATAGTATCATTCAACCCAAAGTAGGCAAACCTGACATTGCACATGAGAGACGATCTGTTGATGGAGCATACAATCAAGACTGGTTGTATTAATACCACCTGTTACATGCACCTGACCAAGCCTAATACCAATGAACTCACCTTTATCCTTAAGACAAGGTGGAAGGTTATTAACAAAGTTTTATGGCTGAGTAGGATCCGATTTATGACAATCTGGATCTTCTAAAGCCAAGAAGTCTTCAATTTCTGAATCTGAGACCTCATTGACCTCGATCGGGCCTATAGAGCTCAAATGTGGTTTGAATCTATTTCTCAACTTCCTCAAAATTAACCGACCAACTCTTTTATTTCGGAACCCTAATGCTGCTAGCTTCTATTTTGACTATTTGCGAGACTTGTTGACATAGGGTTTCATATTGGCGTTATAGCCATTATCCAAATTAGGCACAAGAGGTTCACTCCACTCACAACCTACAACCTATTTCTCATGTGGGAATTGACTGGGCATTACTTCATCTAGGGGTTTTGTGGATGGCCTATTATTCGGACTGTCCAAATGTTCTTTTACCAGTGATTCACCTGAATTAGGGCAGTCTACAAAAACGGTAGAAACAAAACCATTCCTCACTAAAAATCCATCCCAACAATTGCCTATGGTTTTCAAATGGTGTGTTAACAGAATTTTGATTAAGCCGTGGTGAAACAGACTAGAGTCGAGGCTCTGTTTTTTATACCTCTTAGACATCTTATATAGGCTTCTGAGTAAATAGAAAGGCACATTCAAATGAAAATCTATGAAGTGCATAAGCAACCGTATATGATAGAGAAAAACTAGACCATAACGACCCTCACAGGTCACAAATTGCTTAAGGACTGATAGGAGACCATGCCATCTAACTTTAAGCAAAGAAACAGGGATACCTTTTTCACAAAAAATGATTTTTCTGGAGGTCATGAAGAGGCTCCAGGGCACTTATTCGATTTTTGAGTTCTTGAACCACTTCTGACCGGTGGATGGAAGCCCTATGGATTCACTAACAAACCCTTTAGTTACTTCCAACTGGATATCTCTGAATTTCTCCCTATACCCATCAAATGTTTATGTGAATTCCTTAGCCACGCGAAGGTTATACCCTTCGAACATTTTGATGAAGGCATCCCAACCTTGACCTTTCAAATCCTCAACTGCATCACCATGAGATAACAATGCTTGAGATCCATTCAGCTCTATTTGAACAATAGGAGCCATTAAAAATATGACTGGACTGTAACAAGGGCGACTCAAGATAGATCTGGGTTTATATGGAAAGATTAAAAGGAACAAGTCTGAGTAGATAAAATGGAAACAAACCAAACGAAATCCCTGCGTAATCATAATATGAACATTGAGGGTTCAGTTATTGAGGCTTGAGCACTCCTGGTAATGAAAACATCATGTACAGAGCATGAAAAAAACCCTCAAACCATAATGAAAGCTTATTAATTCACTTTTCCATCAAAAGGATTACGTACCGGGTATAATACTTGTGCATTATGACTAGCACGGCTATAGTTGATTTGAAAAGGGTTTTAAATATACAAACATGTTTCTAATTCAAATGCAAATCAACTAAGTGTATAGAAATCACATCAACATTCAAAACACTCCAAAGGTGCGTCATTCAAGTACTAGACATAGAGTAGATACAAACACAATGACCCTTTAAAGGAAAGCCTTGAATAGGAGAATAATATGAAACTAAGTTTTCATGTTTGATTCCTGCTTTCAGTCATGAATGAAACATGGAATAAAACGAAAACGCAAAATTTAAAGAGTCATTGAACATATTTTATAATTCAGTAATCATCCCTAAATGATAATATTTACAAGATGAGGTGAAGGCAACTACAGAAACTGTTGTTTGTCGTTCAAATAGCGAAATTGTGTAGGGCTGCCAACAGTGGCGACTTACTGGGAGAAGTAGTTATCTCTGCATCACTAGAAAATTCATGTTAGGATGGATTAGAATGGTTGAAAAATAATGAACAATCGATAGTAATTCAAGCATCACAATCAAACTCAAAAACATCACACAGTTTGGCTTCAGATGTCTTTATGTCCAAATGCAATCTGGTGACAAGTTTTAATTACGAGAGAGACGATGTGTTCAGACAAATAAATCCAATACTATTGACATGACTACTACTGCCAGCAGGCATCCATAGCCTCGACAGGGATGTCAATTAACCCACTCTGATACCTCTACCCTGTCCAAGAATTATCAACTCAAGATGAAGGACATTTTACGATTAATATAAAAATTTATACCTGATAATTTTCTTGAACCTGACATTGCTTCGCTGCCAGTAGGCCTGTTCAGTACCCCGACGAAGTTGTCTTGGCATCATGCATGCATTTACCCGCTACTTGCAGACCTGTTCAGTATCTCGGCGGTTTTACAGACACTTCCCACAGCTCTATAGGAGTTATTTACAATTTGACATAAAATAATGATCTTAAGGAGAGAGGGGTGATGCTGAAAATTTTAGATTCTGAAACACTTGATATTTTCAAACTTTAATTTTTCGCTTGACGACCTTCATCATGATCTCAATTTAGTTTTCTAATAAGAATAAATTTTCAAGGACAGGAAGGCATACTTGAGTTGTTTTCTTTAAAAACAGGGACAACGTAAAGATCTTTAATGATGATCATAACTTCTCATGATTATAAAGTGAAACCAGGAAGATTATTCTGAACAGGAAAATTCTTTTGCTAGTCCGAGTTTCAACAATTTAGAGCACTGATACCTTGAAATGACCTTGAATGTTGTTTTATGATGAGACATTTTGGTTCCCTTTCATGAACTAAATGGTGACACAGACATAAATTTATTCAGAAAACAGTGAAAAAAAGAAAAATGAAAAGAAACAAAATCAGAAAACAAAAAGAAAATTAAAAAAATAAGAAATATGTACAAAGGTGGATCTAGAATCATCAGGAAAAATAACTTTTCAGGGCTTGGCCATTCACCGGAAAAGTGTCTGGCTGTCCCTCCAAATTGTGTAGACGAAAAGAGCTGGGACCTAGTTTTTCAGAGATTACGAATGGTCCCAACCACAGGTTCTAGAACTTGGTGTGTTCCCCTTTTCCCTCGTGGGGCTTATCCCATTTGAGAACAAAGTCTCCTACTTCGAATTTTCTGTCTGAAGAGGAGTTTGAATCAAACTAGCTTTTTACAATCTGTTGATGTTGATCCAACTTCTTCTTTTCTTGTGCTCTTACTTCTTCTAGTTTTAATAAAGCGTTAATTCAAATTTCAAGGGGGGGTCATTCCTCTTCTTAAACTTTCTGCGATAATTGCAAAAATGGAAGCAGAACATGTGGAGGGAGAATTGCTTCTCTTCCGTAGACAGGAAAGAAAGGGGAATTACCAACAAAGGTTTTTGGTGTCACTCTATCAGCCCAGAGTGCATTAAATAAAGCATTGTGCCAGTTCTTGTGATTTTCATAAATTGTCCTCTTGATAATCTTGATCAAAAAAAATTTTGTTGATTCTGCTAGGCCATTTCCTTGAGGGTAATAGTTGGAAGAAAATTTCAATTTAATCCCTTTTTCTAAAGTGAATACATTCATATCTAGGGATGATAAATAATATGCGTTATCAAAGACTAAACATTCAGGAATGCCAAATCTAGTAATGATATTCAAATTAAGGAAATACACTACCTGATTCGTGTTTACCACTTTTAAAGGTGCAGCTTCGGACCATCTGGTAAAATAATTCATTGTTGTAATGATATATTTGTGTGTTGTGATGAAGAAGGGTTAATCGGTCCTATGATGTCAAGAACCCACTTTTGAAAAGGTGAATCCACAGTAACAGGCTGCAAAGGAAATGATGCATTTTTCACCCGTCCAACAACCTTTTGGAAAATTATACATTTACGACATAGAGTGTGGGCATCTTTAAACAACGTGGGCCAATAGTACCCAACCCTTAACACTTTGTGAGCTATGGTGTCTCCACCATCTTCGCCTGCATGAATTTTAGATAACACTTTTTCTGCTTAATCTTTTTCCAAACAACGCATAAGAACACCATTGAAATTCTTTCGAAACAATACATCATTTATTAGCTGGAAAGATGCAGATTTTAACCTGAGTGCTCTTCTGTTTTTAGGATCAAGATGGCGAGGAGCAGATCCATGTGTTAAATAAAATTTAATATCCTCATACCAAGAATTAGCAACAAATTGTGTACAACTGACCTGTGTCTCGTTGTGTTGATTTACAGTTGAGATGTTAATTGGACTTTCATGTTCCTCAACTGAATCAACCACTAGTTTACATAGGCCTTGACCTCTAACAATTTGTGCAGGAGTTATTTCGAGGTCGTATTCTTGTAACGATGTCATCCAATTTGCCAGTTTTTCACCCAGTTCCTTTTGTACTAACAAGTTTCTCACAACAAGGTAAGGAACGATGACTTTAGTTGTGGATTTCAGCAGATATGACCGGAAGTATTTCACTGCTTTGAAAACAACATATGCGTGTTGATCTACAGTTGGGTAATTCAGTTCATCCCCTTTGAAAGATGAGCTCATGAAGGCAATGGGTACTTAATTGCTTTCAATATTTTTTTGTGCTAACACAATAACATAAGATCGGTCGGAGGTGAAGGTGTAAAGAGTGAAATCCCGAGAGAAATCAGGACTCATCAAGGAAGGAGCTTCTATTATTTTCATTTTGATAGAGTCAAAAGCTTGAATTTCTTGGGGTCCCCAACGGTACTGAATATCCTTTTTAATTAAATTTTGTAAGGGCCTTACCATTTCTGAGAAACTTGGGACAAATCTTCTGACAAAATTAATCTAGCCTAAAAAGGATTGCATAGATTTTTTGGAGGAAGGGGGGGGGGAGTTTGGCAATGGCTTGAGTTCTTTCGGGATCAATGATCATTCCATCATTGGACACTATAAACCCAAGAAGTTTTCCTTGTTCTACCGCAAATATTGACTTATTAGAGTTGAGAGATATGTCGTACTTGCGACATTGTTCTAGAACATCCCTGAGGTGAGACAAGTTATCTTTCTTGTTTTTTGAGAAAATGGTAACATCATCAAGATAGACCACTACTGATTGATTTATGAGACCAAAAAAAACAATGTCCATTTCTCTCTGGAAAGTGGCCCCAACATTTATAAGCCCAAAAGGCATCTTCCTGTAGGCATAAGTGCCCCATGGGGTAGAAAAGGTGGTTTTCAACTGGTCTGAGGGAGACATGAGGACCTAGTTGTATCCCAAAAAACCATCTAACAATGATAGTCTTCCGGAACCAGATACCTGCTGAAGAATTTGTTCCATTGGAGGAATGGGATAGTTGTCTTTATCAGACACTCGGTTCAAGTTATGAAAATCGACACAGAGTCAAATTTCACCACTTTTATTCCTTACAGGAACTAGATTAGACACCCATTGTGTGTGTCTCACTGGGAAAATTGTCTTTGCATTTAGTAATTTATTTAGTTCTTTCTTGACAGTGGGTTCCAATTTGGGGTGCATCTTCCTTAATTTCTGCTGAAAAGGCTAAGTTTGTGGTTTCATGGGGATGACATGTCGTATTATATTAGGGTCGAATGTTTTTAGATCATCATATGTCCAGGAAAATACATCCTTGAATTCTTTAAACAACTTTTTAAAGGCAGATCGTTCTTGCTCGGAACATCCCATTCCCAAATTGATATTTTGAGGATTATCCTTAGTCCCTAGATTTATCATTTCATAAGTCAAGGAAGAACTATTCATTTTACAATTAACTGACCCTCTAAATTTATCGTGCAAGTCATAAAACTTCTCTAGTATTACAACGGATCTGGGAATAGAGTTTACTAGATTAGACGTCGATTCAGGAGATCTAGGATTTGATATTACCATGAAGTTGTAGAGGTTTTCGTCGTGAGTGGCTTCGTCGATGACTACACCTTGGAAGGTGTCCTCCATATGCAAGAAATTGATGATTTGTTGATTATCATAGAAAACTCTCCAATTGGTAATGTTATCTGGGATCAACGGCCTGAACAACAATTCAATCAAAAATGAGTCAGGAGAAAGACCTTCTGTAGGTAATAGTTTCGAGGCGACATTAGCCAATAACTCAACTTCTGGATTATTTAGCCTAGGAATAGAATTTATATTAAATGTTGAAAAACTTTTGCATTAAACTCCATACCTCAGTTTGGTAACTTTTCAGATGTGGTGATAAGCAATGTATATAATTTCTTACTTACTAGACCACGATTTCTGAATCATCGAATACCATTAAATTTATTTTGCCCATATCCAAAGCTTTATTAAGCCCTTGTAGAAGCACTTTGTATTCGGTGGTGTTATTAGTGCACTATAACTCTAATCGACAAGCAATGGAAGTCTTATTACCTATGGGATTGATGAGAACACATCCTACACCAGCTCCTTCTTTGGATTTGGATCCGTCAAAATACAACGACCAGATTTGAGCTTTATCAGTAGTGTTTGACACACTTGGCAAAGTTGATGACCGAGTGCAAGTCATAAGTCTTGATTGTTGCTCCGGATTAGTGAAGGGGGAAACTTCGGTCATGAAGTTACCAAAGAAGGTGTTCATTCCCTGCATTTCAAATGAATTAGTAGATGCAGTAAAAGGTTCATTTGCATCATTCAGATCCATCACGGTGTGCTTGAGATTATGTTCACAGTTTATCCTGATTTATTGGGCTGTTCATTTTTCGGCAACCACAAATGAGACCAATCTGTGGCAAAGTAACCATGCAGCTACTCAGACTAGTCCCTACTTAAAAACAAACTATAGAATTCAGGGATGTCAACAAAAATGATGTCAATAATTTGGTGAACCTTAGGGTTAGAGGTTAACCTAACCAGAACATTCTTAAGTTCATCGATTACCTTAACGTTCGTTCGATCAAGCTGAATGATCTTGAGATTAGAAGGTTGAACTTCTACATTAATCTTTTGAAACACAGACAAAGACATCACATTTGATGATGCGCCAGAATCTACCATGCAATTATGTACATTATTATTAAAAATTTCGAAAGTTAACAAGAAAGGTGGGACATTTTTCAGCACATCAACAACATAATTCTGTTGGTTTTTTGTTGTTGTCCCTAAAATAGTTTTGTCTACATTTGATACAATTTTTTCAGCTACATCCCTTTTATCTGGAGATTCAGACGTCGTTTTAGTAGGGATATTTTTGGCTATTTTAGAACTAAATTCTGCATTTTTCTTGCTACTAGGATCGTTTTTCTTACTATTTTCTACGATACTTTGAAGCATTTTTTGCAAGATAAGAGGAAATTTTAAAAGCTAGAAAACATAAATATTAGCCCTTAGTTTTTTCAGATCTTCAATTAAGTCATATTCTAAAACAGGGGCTGCTAAACTCTGTTTTATTGCAGCTTGTTTCAACTGATTTGAAGGCACATTATTACTCACTTTTGAAGAAGGTTTTCTTTGTGTTTTGCTTCTTGTGTTGTAGGGGTGGACAGTTTCAAAGTTTTCTTGGAAAATATTGTCAGAGAAGTGTCCGAAGATATTAGGAGATGAATCTTCTTCTTTCGGTACTTCTTCCTCAGCTACATCTTTAGAACTTTCAGGGGGAACGAAATTATCATGTGCTTCAAGAATTGTTTGCAAAGCGTACTGCAAGCTTTCAAAATTGAGACCTTCAGTGGTTGGGTTCGAACGATTGGGAGGAAAAGGTTTTCTGAAAGAGGTTTAAAACTTCCTTTGCTTGAGGATGCCTCCTCGGCTGATCTCTTCAAGTCCATGACTTGATTTGATAGTTTTTGGAAATCTTTCTACAAGCTTTCCAAGTCTAAAGTTTCATGTTGACCTTTGAATTGGGGAGGCCTAGTAAGGATTTCTATTTTATTTTTAGAGGATGAAGTTGTTTCAGCTTCACTATTGAGATTATCTTTTAAGCTTAATATATCCTTTTTGATTTGGCTTGCCTCCTCAAAGGCTTCCAACAGTGTGTTCTTCTTAGACCTTTTGACCCAAATTACTATGTTGTTGTGTAGAGATTTGGTGTAATATGAAACAATTAGACTCTCAGTGGGCATTGAACCTGTGGGAATTTGATTCTTTATTGTTAGGAATTTATGGTTAAAATATTTTACTTTCTCCTTAGGGTTGACTTTTAGGCTAGAGAGATCCATAACCAAGACTTCAGGGGATTTATCGTCTCCAAACTTCTCTAAGAAACAGGTTTAAAAATTGTCTCAGGAGACAATGGTTTGGGGTTATTGGGAAAAATACCATGTGGAGGTAGTGCCCTCAAATGTATAAGGAACGAGTCTGCATACTATGTCTTCATGCTCTACACTTCAGAGTCTAATGGATAACATAAACTTCTTTATGTGACCTTCGACAGATTGCTTAGAATCCATATCAAATTGAAGCAACCATTTCTCCGGGTGTTTTGGCATTGGGTGTTGAGGTCCAGGTGCAACCACGACATCTTGATCGAGCCAGGGTCTGGTGGGAATTTTTTGGTTTTCCATGGGTGTTGGTGGTGTCGAAGGCTGAGATGGCTTAGAAGAGGAACTGCCTTCGTCAGATGATTCTCCTCCCGAAGAGGATGGAGATGAACTAGGTGGGGAAGGTGGGATACCATATCCTCCAACTCCGAGAATATGGGTTTCAGCTGGATCTGCAATATTATCTTCTAAAGGGTTTACGAGCAGACCAGTTCCTTCAAGTTGTTCTCGGATATCCGAGAAATCTAAATGTTGGTTAAGAGGCCTACCAGGTTGTCTGATATGGGCCAAGGCACTTTGTGTCCTTATAAGTGACTGACAAACAATTTCTTGTACATCGGCCCCTTGAGGAGATGGTGTCACTGGTTCAACAGGAAACTCAAGATTATCGTTTGAGGTAGTTGTTATTTCATAAGTAACGTTGTTGTCCGAGCGAATACATGTTACTACAGAGGAGCGAGTGTGTGGGGGAGGAGTCTTACGACTTCCATGTTCCATCAATTGAAATCAAACCCTCCTTCTAGCACAATTTGTTGACAGACAAATTTGACAAGCCATCAACTGGAAGAACAGGTCCGATACGGGGTTGTCCAAGTAACCCAAGTCGTTTGGTGTAACCTTTTATGACGAGTTTAATGGCTCTTTTGGCCAATCTAAGGTCCTAAAATAAAGAAAAGGAATAACTAACTAATGTTAAATAATAGTATACATAAACTCTAATATAATTATATGTATAAATGTATTATAGCAGAGAAAGAAAACGTAAAAAATATCAACTTATGAATAGGATTTACAAGTTGCAAGTTTTACTAGAAACTTACAAAATCAATGTAAAGATAATTGTTTTTGAGAAGAAGATAAAGAAAGCACATTTGAATATTTTCTATTTTCTAATTATAAATCTAACAAAACTTGAATTAACTAAGTTATGAAACATAGATCTACAGATAGTAAAAGCTAATCTAAATTTTCTGGTTTCACTAATACATAAATGACAGAAATTAGAAACACAGAAGCTAACCTGATATTAGTTCGTTAAATGTGTCTATGCCTCTATATGAATCAAGAGCATCCAACTGCCATGCCTACGAGATAAATCTGCAATAGACTTATATTGAAACTTTTCTGAATAAATTCAAAGAATGTATTGGCAGCCAGGATTTAGAAACAAAATAGGGAACACATATTAATTCCATGATCTTATGATCACAAATGATTACAGTCAGAGAAATCTATCTGTAATACATTCATTTCATTGTTCAACTAAACATAAAATAAAAATCCTAATATTTGAATTGAAAAGATGATCACAGTCTCAATATCTAGAACAACAAAGCATGAACGATATTTATAACATGAATATCCTGAAACATAAAATGTCATTGAGTCTAAAGCTACATGACATATTAATATGCCAAGATTAAATAAAACAAAACATTAATGAAACACCATTCACAAAGGACTAAACCCAAAATGTTGTACGTTGTTCCATTAAGTCTTGAAAGTCATTCATGCATCATTGGTTCCAGGCCAAGATGCCATTCATTTAGAAAATACTGAGTATTTAAAGAGTTTTTTGAAATCTCATCTTCCTATTTCCCAGGATAGGATTAGACCTCATGAGATCAAAATATTACAAAAATGAGGGCCTACAACCACTCATAACCGAATTGTTTCTTTTCAAAAATTAATAAAAGTTTTTCTTATTTAAAAAATAAACAGGAAAGAGATACTAATAATCTAAATCAAACATGTTCCACCTCAGAAAATCAACATCAAGATCTGCCATATCCTGAAAACGAAATAGGAACAAGTTAGATAATTTATTAACAACTAATTATTGAATTTTATACAAAAATGACTTGGCTACAAAATCAAGAAATTATGTAGCCAGTCTTATATTGGCAAGAGAAATCCAATTTTAAACGGATTTGATTCAAAAAGATAACATGAATGTAGTAAGAAGGAAATATCATTTTACCATTTCAACCAATGACTAAACATGGATCAAGATAGCTCAGAATTGATTATGGCATTAACACTGTCTGCGTTTTTAATCACAATATTGCATGTCTTCTTAAGACATTTAGCTTGTCTCTCTTCGTTTGCTCCGAGGTCCCGATTTACTTTAGTCAATAATTCATTGTGAGCTGTGAGTGTTTTAATCAGTCCTTGGAGGATAGGAATATCAACATAGTATCATTCAACTCAAAGTATGCAAACCTAACATTGCACGAGAGAGACGATCTGTTGATGGAGCGTACAATTAAGACTGGTTGTATTAATACCACTTGTTACGTGCCCCTGACCAAGCCTAATACCAGTGAACTTACCTTTATCCTTTAGACAAGCTGGAAGGTTATTAACAAAGTCGTATGGCTGAGTAGGATCCTATTTATGACAATCTGGATCTTCTAAAGCCAAGAAGTCTTCAATTTTTGAATCTAAGACCTCATTGACCTCGATCGGGCCGATCGAGCTCAAATGAGGGTTGACTCTATTTCTCAACTTCCTCAAAATTAACCAACCAACTCTTTTATTTTGGAACCCTAACGTTGTGTGCTTCTGTTTTGACTGTTTGTGAGACTTGTTGACATAGGGTTTCATATTGGCATTATGGCCATTATCCAAATTAAGCACATGAGGTTCAGTCCACTCACAACCTATAACATGTTGCTCATGTGGGAATTGACTGGGCATTACTTTGTCCAGGGGTTTTGTGGATGGCCCATTATTCGGACTATCCAAATGTTCTTTTACTAGTGATTCACCCGAATTAGGGCTGTCTACAAAAACGGTAGAAATGAAACCATTCCTCTCTAAAAATCCATCCCAACAATTGCCTATGGTTTTCAAATGGTGTGTTAACAGAATTTTGATTAAGCCATGGTGATACAGAATGGAGTCGAGGCTTTGTTTTTTATACCTCTTAGACATCTTGTACAGGCTTCTGAGTAAATAGAAAATGTAACGACCCTTGATTATAAATTATAATTAATTTAATAATGTAATCCTAAAAGATTAGCTAAACTATAATTATTTATTAAAATAACCTTAACTAATTATTTATTATTAATTAGTTATTCTTGATTATGATTAATTTAA
>ML792100.1:182206-203427 GCA_009831015.1 Picea engelmannii | reverse complement strand
GAGAAAATTATGTTATAAAAGGGGTAGAGGGATATCTCTTGATCTACCAAAAAGGAAACCAGATCAAGGGTCATAAAGTTGTGTTCTCTACATAAGCGAGGGGAGGGTCGGGCCGCCACCCTGGGAAACCGACCTAGTCTCCAAAAACTCGTTTGAAAACAAAAACTATACAATAAGATAGACATAAAACCAAGAACGTATAACAGGGGTTGCTCCTACACTGATAAACACAATGACCTTGGGTTGAGGCTGTGCTAGTCCAAGAGGATTGGATGGCTTTCATCTCGTTCCTTTCTTGCCTCATTCTCCTTTTTCTGCTCCACTGTGCACATCTTTCTGATGCAGGCTGGTGTTCCACATTGATCTGTTGGAGTGATGTCCATGTGGTGGACATAGCGAAGGTAGAGTTGGAATTGTCTAGCCAATCGTTCCATTTTTTCGCTTTGGTTCCTTTGGTCCTCTTCTATTCTTCTTGCATTGGCCTCCAGGTTGCTGAGGCGACTTATAATTTCTGTGAGCTCGTTCTTGTGGCCACGGTTTTCCACCCTTTTGGTCTCATTCTTGTTAGCTCTCGGCTTACTTATCAACATTTTTGTATGCCAGGCTTCCTCCACCATTTTGTGGTAGAGGGTTTTCCTGGGCTGTGTGGCCCCTGCGTCCCTTATCCTGTTTGCTTCTTGGATGAGTTCCGCTCAGGCTTTTCTCTAGCACTTGGTGTTGACTTCCCTCTCCCACCTGTCGATGACCTCTTTTCCTTTTGTATCGACCTGCTCAAGAAAGGTGCCTTTGGCCTCTCTGGCCGCCTGTTCCATCCTAGTGATCTTCCGGACATTTGTTGGAAGTTCTTCCCCCAGAGGCCCCCTCTCACTCTAGGTATTCTTCCTTCTTACCATCTCTATTTGAAAGCAGTGGCTTCTGTCTTGACTTCGTCCTCCGCTTTTATTTGCCCCTTCCTGGTCTCTGAAATTGTTGCTCGTTGGTCTGTAGCTATCCCCGATGCTTCTTCTTTTAAGGGGTTTTCCGAGATGTGATATTAGCCTGGTAATCATGGGTCTCTCGTAAAGGTGTACCTTTTGGTCCTTTTTCACTATTTCAGAGTGTGTGCACTTGGGAACCCTGTTGTCGTCCCTATGCCAATCCTTTGCCTTGCACGTTGTATGCCAATCATTTCCTCGCATGGGACCTGTGTGTGGATGAGGTGTCCCCATTCCTGCCCTCAAGCTATCCTTTTGATCTTCATCCTTTGCCGTATGTGGGTTACCCTTTCCGCTCTCCCTCGACCAACCTCTGCACTTCATTCTATTGACTAGACCGTGGTGTCGTACCACCTCTTGTGGTGTGACTATGATCTGCATTGCAACTCGTGTTCAAATGTGGCTTATCGGATTCTTCCTGTATTCTACTTTCCCTTCAATTAATTATGTTCCTTTAGCCTCAATGTGGTCATCTGTACTTCGGCTACCGTCATAGTCCTTTGCCGCTAGTTGGGTGCAGTTTGTTCGAAACTGGCCATTCAGGATGTTACTCCATGTGGAATCCAGTTCTGATCCTTCCTTGTCGACCCCTTCGTTAGCGATTCTATTCGCTGGTCCATTTGCTAACCTTCAGACCCAATGCAACTCCACTGTGATCCCCGTCTGCAAATGCTCCTGAATTTTTTGCAGGGTGTACACCAAGCGCCAGTGCCTCTGAATTTTTCCCACTCTGGTGCTGTTTTGGAGTTTCCTTATTGTGTTGATGACCAACATTGAATCTCCTTCCACTATTACGTTGGTCATCCCTTCCTGGTTTAGTATCTAAAGGCCGGTCTCTAGGGCTCCAAATTCCGCAGTGTTGTTGGTTGAGTTCCCCATACTCCTAGTGTACAGCCGGATAATTTTTCCTTCACTGTCCTTGATTACTCCCCCCGTACCTGTCCATCCTAGGTTACCTTTCAACACCTTGTCAAAATTTATCTTGAGGGAGCCCTATGGTGGTGGTTTCCAGTTGCGATCACCTACTTGTAGTTGCGGAAACCATCTTACCTAACTGGGGTTGCGTCCTCCTTTCAGTTGAAAAGCCTCTAGAATTCTAAGATCCCAATCTATGAGTTGCGCTCCTCCTATCTGGCAGTTGCGGCTCTGTACCGTTTCTCTTGTCATGGTTACCATTGTTTCCTTGATCTTTCCTGCCATCCATCTTTTGTTCCTGAAGATGAGACGATTCCATTCCTTCCATATTGCCCAAATGACCATGCTGGGAATGAGGGTCCAACAAAGATTCACCTCTTCGTTTTTGCTGCAGTTTTCCTTCCATGTGTTTATAGTTGCGGAAATATCACCTCTGATCCTATTAGACTGTCAGAAAATGCCTGCCGCCCAATCCTAGACTTCTGCTATGTAGGGACATTCATCCAGGAGATGGTTCGTTGTTTCCTCCTTTTCTTCACATAGGTGACATCTTGAAGAGCCTATGAAACTTCTCTTCTTTAGGTTTTCCCAATTTAGGATTCGGTTGTGTAGTATTAGCCACTGGAAAATTTTTATTTTTGGCCAATGGGGGTTGTTCCAGAGCTTGTCCCATTGATGCGTCATGTCTTCTTGGTCCTGGTTTGCTATGTAGTGGCATACTTCTTTAAGATTGAATTCCCCGTCGGCTTTGTGCCCCCATATCAGATGGTCATTTTCGTCCGTGACTGCAATTTTTCATCTCCCCAATTCCTCCTCCACCTCTTTTACTGCTGTTGCAGTTTGGTCTCTAGTCTGTGGGGTGAGAGTGTTCTAGATTCTCCATTTGTTGTGATCTGTTTCTTATTTCCATTAATGGTAGATGTTGTTCCTGAGTCTGTACTAAGGCTTAACGTATAGTGTCAAGGGATCCGACAGTATGTGAAAGATGGATAAAAGGGTAATAACACCTTCGGTGAGGAAACTAGGGAAGGTTTCTACATTCGCGACATTTAGCTTCCAACTGTTCCTGATTATTTATATCTTGTTCAATGGCTGCCCATGAACGTTCAAGTTCTTCCTGGTTGTTTGCAGTTTTAAGGATTGTATCAAAAAGGTTTAAGGCGATATGTGTTTGATTAGATAGTCCGGGTTCGATGTTAGGTTGTGTCGCTACAGGGATAGTCATGGAGGAACAATGAGGTTAGGAAAAGATTTGACGATGAGGTTTAAATGTTGTCTGGATTTGGTCGAAATAAAGAGAACATTGCGTTTATGGAATAGAATAAAAATGCGATTTGAAGGCTCTTTCCCATAACTGTATTATATTTAAATAAAAGTGTGAGATCGGAGAAATACATTCAGCTGCATATAGTGCAAGATTCCTGTAAAAGAGAAAAATCACATATAACAGAAGATGAAATTAGTAAGAAAATAACTGACAATAGCGAAGAATTAACGTAGAATTCTGAAATCGCAAATTGGTCTTACACCCGCTGATAGCTGGTGCAGAGGAAAGACAATAAACAAACACAGAAAACCAGAGTTCTTTTGTTATAGTAGTGGTCGTACTAAGTTATAACAAAGCATATCAATTATGAATGAATGAAATGAAATGAAACATGAAGTACAAAGAAGCAAACTTGATAACACAGTCTAGACGGAATCGAGAATCTCCAAATTGCTTGTATATTAACTTCTTCAAATACAAAATTCTATTACAATCGAAACCAAAAAGATCCATCCTTTTCTTTTTCTTTTTGTGGTATATTTATACAACTTGGCAAATCAGTTTAGAAACTCAACTCTTTCTCAAATTCACTTACAACTGAAAAGAGCGAAATCTCTTTTCTCCTAGTCTATTTTCAAATGGTGCCAGGTGCTTGTCTTTGCGCGGCTTTAGTGCACATGATACATTTTTCCACAAATTGGGACACGAGCTGCGAAGGTTCCGCTTGACAGCTGGCCTCGGCGAAATAGCACTCTCGGGATAACTGCGGCAACTTATCTCCCATTTGTGCATCAACGATGTCAACGACACTTAGTTGTGCACTAGGCTGAATTAAGTGTTTGTCAACTTGAGTCATGTCCACCTTGTCCATCTTGGAGATATCCGCCGAATCTTTCTCATTTTTCTCTTTCAAGTCTAGGGAAATCTGATCTACATTCATTTGCCTTAACGTTTCTGAATCACCTCCACTCTCCATACCTAGCAGCTCACCATCAATAGTATTGAAGGCTTCTTCTAATGAATTGGTTACTTTTTGGGCCTGTTCCTTGCTTAAGGTAATATTATGTTCCCAATCTTTTAACATAATGTTACCTCTAGTTTGTTCATCAATGGTGAGTCCGGGAGAACCTGCAGAAAATCTGTTGTTAGTAGCTATCACTGCCTCTTGAAAGGCGACCCGAGCCGCTTCGGCTTTTCTTTCTCTGACGGTCAGATTCTCGGAAATTTGATACATCAACAGGGAATCTTCTCGAATCACTCCCACTTTGTCTAGCAGATTCTGTTGTACAGAAGAGATCCTGCTCCGAATATCGATCGCTCGGGATTTAAACCCCTCTATGTCAATCACCCTGTTTTCAGCGACCTCTAACTGTGCCTGTAGCTCTATGATCATATTCCTCTGCTGACCAGCCTGCACCCGACCGTCTCGGATCACTGAATGCGCTTGCTACAACTTAGCTTTGAGCGTTTCTATTTCATTCTTATCAGCCAATCTAGCCTGTTCCATCTCTGTGTTGGCCTGACCTTTGGCATTCTCTGTGGCTATAGCCAATCTGGCCTCGAGGGTCCTGATGAGGCGATTTTTTATTTTTAATTGGTGATTCATCTGCCCAACCGAGAATTGATTTGTCGAAGCGTAGGCACCCAGTGTTCCAGCGATTTTAGTAGCAAGCTGGTCACTTTTCTTGTTCTTGCCATCTGTCATGATTTTGTATTTTTTAACAGTGGACTCTCCCTCTTGATAAAATTCTCGTTTCACTACAACTTTTCTCTTTTTATCAAAAAAGAACTCATTCGGAGGGAGCTCTTCTGCCCTTATAGGCCTCAGTTCTTCACCAAATATGCATCCCTCACTAACATCTCCCTGTGCCGACTGCAAGGGTGTGACCGAGGTGATGGGTTTTCCTATTTGCTTTGTTGATTCTTTTGGAGTATTGATAGGGTTCTGTTCTTTTGGAGTATTTGGAGTTTCTTTTTCAGTCTCTGCTATCTGTTTTCTCGGTGGGTCTAGAGTTTTTCCTTCAGCCTCCGAACTCTGTTTCCTTGGAGGGTCTGGAGTTTTTCCCTCAGCCTCCGAACTCTGTTTGCTTGGAGGGTCTGGAGTTTTCTCTTTTGTTTCGGGATTACTCATTTGCTCCTCTTCCTGCTGTTTCCCAGGGATAGATATTACCTCTGCAGAATCTTCAACATCTTTCTGTTTTGTCTCGGCAATGGCCAAACCTCCCAACACAGTGGGAAGACATCTTCGCCTATGCTCCTGGAATCTTAACACAGCTGCTGTGTCTTCGGGTGCTAGCAATTTGATCCGGGCTAGCACTTCTTCATAAGATCTCGCTCCTCGAAAAATGTTGTCCGAGGGGAAATTTTCATGTTCGAATCTCTTAAGCCCAACATGAGCCAAATGATTGCTCACAATTTTCTGTGGATCATGTTTTTTAATCTCAATGGAGACCAACTTTAGGTCCTCCAGGGCAGCAGCCTCGACTTTGGCATGCCCAAAATCCAATAAATAATATGAATTCATTCGAATGGGAAAGGAAGGCCATACCTTCTTTGAATAGCCCTTGAGTTCTTTGCTTACGCCTCCGATTACTGTTTGCCATGCAACCTCTCGACAAGCTAGTTTATCGGGAATGAACAAAGGTAGCGCATGAGGGGGAATAGAATTCTCGAAAACTCTGATGTATGAGAACTCTGCTTCTACATACCAATCTGCGATGCCACTCAGACCTGTTGAAACGCTGTCCGATATGCGAGGTGGCGGGTGTCCAAAAATAGCGATGTGCAGGGGCACCATCACCCAATTGAAAATATCATATGGGAACTTTCCTGCTTTATTTTCCCATAATTTATCATGGTATTCGTGCACTGGTGTTTTTTAGGTTGGATTCCAAGCCCAACTCATCAAGGGAAAAGGCGTCATGGAACAAATCGCATCCATGATATATGCCGACATGTAAAACGCTGACGGTTTCCCATCTACCTTTTTCTCCCGATACTCTATGACCCTGTTGGCCAAGCTATCTGAGAGCATCTTTTCCCAATTGAATGAGCAACCTTCAGCGACCCGAAACATGAGAGGCACCCAAGAGATATAGAAATGCGAGGTGTATTCTCGCCCGAACAGTCGACATGTCATCATGGCCACATACTTATACTATGGCTCCAAAGAAGAAATAGAATAAATGCCCTGCTCATTTGCTCTGAATTTCATGGCCCGCGAAACCCAGTCTTTGATCAAACTAGGCATGGTTTTGTCGTACTGAATGCACTCTTTTTCCTTGAATTCTTCCAAGAAATCCGCACCATATGTATATTCAGATGTAGAGGGCAGCTTGTACATGCTTTGTAAATGCTCGGGCCGGAAAGTTCCAATAGTCACTCGTTGACTGTTCATAATTGTTCTGGTGGGCAGGTCTATGTGATCTAACGCCCAACGGATCATGTCATAGTAGGGAAGCAACCGGGGCCTGGTTGCTATTCTGTGCATCTCGGACTGGACGACTATCTTATACTTGGTGTGTAAATAATCTCTCTCATTGTCGTCAGAATCATCTGAGTAATCAACTAATTCTGCCTGTAGAACATTGGACACATGCGACCAGTCGGGAACTGATTCGACACTTCGGGCTGAAGTATCAGAGACATTGTCTGAGCCCTAACTTGTAACTTCGACATTTGCCTTTGTCTCTTTTCGCGGAGCCATGGCTGCAGTTTGCGTTTTAGCTCTCCTTTGGTAGAACTGTGTATACATGCAGAAAATAGTTAACACAGAAACGATGAGCTCTGTATGCTTATGAAAATATGCTTGATGAAACGTAAATCCTGCATATATTTGAAAATTCTGTACTTTCGAAATAAGTCTGTCAAATCGCAATTAGAAACAAATTTATTGCGTAAAATTCGATCTTATTTTTCGTGGATTCACCCTAATTATCCATTAATGTCATCAATGTTTGGCGACTTGCCAGTCAGTCGGAGTATGGAGAACAAAAAATTTACCTCGGGAAATGTCCAAGTCTCGATGCATGGGACATATCCTGCTTTACTTTAAAATATTCAAACCTAGCAACATTAATAATCTTTCCGGCTTTTCGTAACATCGTGGATTTCCTTTCAACACTTTGAGTCTTCAACTCACGAGACTGCGAGTGCCGATTTTGGCTTAATTAAAGATAATCGTGAGTTAAAGCTTGATTAATTTCATAATTGATTTACTCGTCGTATCGCGACTCGGAACTTCGAAGGTAAAAACTTAAGAAACTAGTGTGCCGAGTCACGAAATTGCGAGATAGTGATAATTAAGACTTAATTAGGATTAACAAGAAATTGGATTAGGTGATTAATTAATCATGCTATAATCACATCGCGGTTTCGTGCATCAGAGTTTTAGACAACTTGACTTTCGAAATGATAACGCCAAGTGGTGAAGCGCCGAGGCTCATTTTAACCATGATTAGCTTTTGTCTTTAATCTTTGACCAGGGTTAACCCACAAGTACCTCATGTCCTCGGCTCTCAGAACTGTAAGGAAAAACATTCATGGTTGACGAACGTCGAGGCGTGAAACCCCGACGACGTCTAATCATTGAGTTAAAAACTTTACCCTGATTATTGTCTAGAGTGAGAACTTAACCTGAGTTTGCCAGTTCGCAACTCGGGACGTGTGAATTCCAGGCTTAAAACATCCAACTTGCGAGATCCTGAAATAAGGCAAAAAGATCAAGTTATTACGAAAGCGGATTTGTTTCAAGGGGAGAAAAAATATTGTTGCTTATTTGACAAGGTTGTAGGATTTTTTCAAAGTCCTGAGGGGGAAAAATCAAAAGGCCATCTTTAGAATTCAAGTATCAAAGTCTGAAAAATGTGAAGGGTTATAATAAATTACGGGCGGCTCCAATAGTAGACACGGGTTTTGCCTTGCGCCATCGTCTCCTATTGGAGTGCCTCCCGACCCAGTTTTTCCATTCTGGGTTCCTGTTGCCAGGCATCCTCCCAGAATCGGGTTGTTCTGCCATTCCTTATTTTCCAAAAGCTATGTGTCTGGATCCAGGTCTTGTTGCGCCAGGCTAAGTTCCAGATGGCAAAACCTTCCCTAGTGCCTCTGAAGCGGATTGTGTATTGGTCACAAATGTCTGAGGCATACTTTGCCTTCCATAGGTTGACCCAAGGCGTGGTCATTTCTTTGACCCATTGCCACTAGAGTTTCTCCCCATAGGCATCACTGGTTACTTGTGAGTCATGTAGCCCCAGGCCTCCTTTGATTTTTGGTTTACAAACCTTCTCCCAAGCCACGAATGCCCATTTTTTCCTTATTTCTGCTCCTCGCCACAAGAATTCATTTTGTACGATTCTTATTTTTTGTAGAATCCCCTTGGGGGTTGGGAAAACTGACATCATAAAGGTTGGGATAGCTTGCAAAATTGACTTGGTTAGGATAAGTCTTCCGGCTAGGTTGAGGGATTTGTACATCCATTTTTTTACCCGGTTTTGTAGCTTGCTGACTATTACTTCCCAAGTTGACAGCTTGTACAATTTGTCTGTTAGGGGGATTCCCAAGTACTTGGTTGGGAGGGCTTTGCGTTCAAAGCCCAAGATGTTGGCCAGATTCCTTTGGATAGTAGGGTTGGTATTAAAGAAGAAGAGCATAGATTTGGACTGGTTTATCTCTTCCCCCAAGGCTTCCCCAAACTCGTCTAAGATTCATTTGTAGGCTTTTGCTTCCTTGACCGTGGGCATGCCATGAAGTAAGGTGTCATCCATGAACTGTTGGTGTGTAGAAGTTGGACAATTCTCGTAGGGTTTGATACCTTTTATTTCCCCTATTGCGGTTGCACTTTTTATGCTACGACTGAGTCCTTCCATCATTAATATGAATAGGAAGGGGGATAACAGGTTTCCCTGTCTTAAGCCTCTCGTGGGCCAGTAAGGTTTGGCAGGGGCTCCATTACCTAGTAGTGAGAATATTTTTGTGGATACTAGGTTGACTATCCATCTGATCCAGTGCCGTGTGAAGCCGAAGGCTTCTAGGGTCCTGACCATATAGTGCCAGTTGATTTTGTCATAGGCTTTTGCTAGGTCCAATTGTATTATCATTCCCCCTCTTTTCTGAAGCTTCAGGGTGTGGATAAGTTCGTGAGAATGGACAATATTGTCCATTATTTTCATACCTTCCATGAAACCTGCCTACTCTTGTGATACTAGTGTGGGTAGTAGTGGTTTCAATCTATTTTCTATGACCTTGGAAATTATCTTATTCACCACATTGCACAACGCTATAGGTCTGAAACGATCGAGGGTTTTGGCTTCATTTTCTTTGGGGATGAGTGTAATCATTGTAGAATTTAGTTCTTTCAAAATGGAGGCTGACCTTCTAGAGTCTTCCACTACCCTATAAACGTCATGTTTGACAACTTCCCAGGAGGCTTTGAAGAACTCCACTGTGAAACCATCTGGGCCTGGGCTTTTCCATTAGGCATTTTCTGTAGTGCTTGATCTATTTCTTCCTCCGCAATGGGCTTGTTCAGGTTGTTGTTTTGTTCGTCTGTTACCAGGCGAGGGATATGTTGGATTACCTTTTGTATGGCCTCCATTCTATATTGGTTAGGTTCCTGGGCTATCCCATGGAAGTGGTTTACCAGAGTTGTTTCGATGTCCTTATGTGACTCTCTTTCTATGCCATCCTGGTCCCTAATCTTCAATATTTTGTTGTGGGCTCTTCTAGCCATGGTTGTTCTATGGAAAAACTTGGTGTTCCTTTCTCCTTCCTTTAGCCATTTGATCCAGGACTTTTGTCGCTAGAGAGTTTCTTCTTGCTGGCATTGCTCATCCCATTCCCGGGTCATCTGGATTTCCTCCTTTTTCCGCTCCTCATTGTAGCCCTTCGAAATGCAGGTTTCCTGGAGCTTTTTCATCTTTTATTCAATGTTGTTCTTCTATTGGTTTATATTCCCAAAAGTGTCATTGTTCCACTCCTTGAGCCTATATTTGATATGTTTTAGTTTTTTGTAGAGTTTGAACATCCTTGTCCCTTTCTCTGGTTGCTCCTCACACCACCACTGTTTGATTCTTTCCTTGAAAGTCAGGTGTTCCATGCAGAATTTCTCAAATCTGAAAGGTCTATTCTTTGGTGTGGTCTGAAAGCTTGCTTCCAGTTTCATAGGCCAGTGATCAGATCCTTCCCATGGAAGGATGTTGCAGTCTAAGGTTAGCCCCTACATAATGATTGACTCTGACACTAGGAATCTATCGAGTCTTGTTGCTACCTGATGCTGTCTCATTCACTTATTGTTCCAGGTGAATTGGCCATTATTTGTTTTCAGATCTACCATCTCCACTGTGTCTATGAATTTTGAGAACGCCTCTGCATCTCTATCCAATCTTCTTGTACCTCCTTTTTTCTCCGCAAGTGATGTGATGATGTTGAAATCCCCGGCTAGGATCCAATGGAGGTTGTTGGCTCAATTTTTAAGACCATCTAGGTCTCTTAGCATTCCTCTCCTATCCTCTGACACCTAGGGTCCATACACATTAGTGCATAAAATCACCTCTATGTTCCCAATGAGTTGCATGCGGACCGTTAGGGTATGCCTTGTCTCTTTAGCTGCTATTAGGCTTAGTACTTTTGGGTTCCACAGGGTGAGGATACCTCCTGCCATTTGGTAGCCACCAATAGCCACCATCTTGTACTTGCACCATTGTTGTTGACTAATTGTTTCCATTTTGTTTGTATTACACTTGGGTCTCTTGAATAAAGCATAGATCCGATTGTTCTTGTTTTAGTCTACTTCTAAGGATTCGTTGCTTTCTTGGGCTATTTAGGCCTCTTATATTCCAAGTTATAACCTTCATTTAAACTTGCGGGGGGGAGTTGGGGAAGAGTTTTTTTATCTTACCCAAGTTTATCGGTAGCACTCCAATCTCCTGCAGGGCTACACTATTGAATTTCTTGCCTTTTTTCCTCTGCGTCTACTTGGGTGAGAGTTGTGGTTGTACCTCGCCGGCTATGACTCCTAGGTTTCCAATCTCCCTGTGTGTACACTTTAGGCCTCTAGATTTGGCTTCCTCCCTTAGGAGGAACAAGTATTGGATGCGGTCAAGTTGCTCTGTTGGTACATTGTCCACTCTATGTCTTTTCCATTGCTCCAGTATGTTCGTGAGATATATCCCTTCCCTTTCCACCAGGTCTCTGAGTTCCGAGTCTTCTATGCCCACTTTTCTTGGTGTCATTTCTGCCTCTCCCTCTGCATCTTGCATGGAGGTTCTTTCATCTTTGATTACTCCCTCCATCGGAGTAGCAGAGATTCCTTGTTCCTTCTGGTTATTTGACCGGTCGATGGGCTTGTTTGGTGTTTGTTCTCTGACTTCCTGAACTTTTTCCGTATCCTTCTTGGCTTCTGCCCCTTGATTGGTTTTATCCCTTCCTTTTGGGGTAATCCAAACCTTTGGGTTATTTCCTTCTTGGGATTTGCTCTGCTTTTTTTTGGCTCTGCTTCTGGGGTTTGGTTTAACAAACCCATCCTCATCCTGCTATGGTTTGGGGTTTCCCGTTTCCTATTTTTTATTAAGTGGGCATTCCTTGATCAAGTGACCATGTTCATGGAACCTTCTACATCAGAAGGGGATCTGTTCATAATCTATGTTTTGGATCCATTCCTCATCCCTGAATTCGAGGCTTATGGCTTCTAGGAGTGCTACCGACACATCCATCTCTATACATATTCTTGGGTAAGATGTGTATCTCCCCTTCAGGGCGGCTTCTGCGGTCTTTATATATTTCCCCAATTTATTCCCTATTGCTTCAAACATAGAGGGTAACTAGTAGTCTAAGGGTAGGGAATAGAGTCTCAGCCAGACCGGTACCTATTTGAAGGTCTCTTTTTCTGGGGAGAAATTCTCCTTCCATGGCTACATGTATAGTCCTACTGATGCATGGAAGTATGACCCTCCTTCAAATACTCTTTCTCTGTCCTCCAGGTTTATGAAGACTGTTGTGAAGAAACCTTTCGATCCCAAATGGAGCTCCACTTCCCCATTTGGTTTCCAGTGGTATTTGATCCAGTTGCACAATGCTCTCTCTATGGGCCACAAGCCCATAAATTTGCAAATTAGCGCATGTGCCTTCATCTGATCCCTGTAAAGTTGCGTCTGCGGATCCTCCAGTATCACCTTGGGTATCAGTGCTGATTTGGGTTTGCATGGGTTGTGCCCTTCTAGCTGGTTGGTCTTCACTATGTCTTGTGTCGCATTCTGAGTTTCTTTAGCTTCCTCATCCATGCATTCATTTTTCCCCTTATTCCTTTCTTGACCTATTCCAGGGTCAGATCCCGAGGTGCCTGTCACCAGTGCCTTGAAAAATATACCCCTTGGCCCTTTCCCTCTGTCTACCACTACCTGTTTGTATGAGGGGGTATGCTTACCCTCCCCTCTAGTGCTCATGCTTCCCTCTGCTATAGCTGCGACTGTAAAAAACCCTAGCTTGCGGTTTCTCCTAGAAGTTTGGAGCTCTCAGTTTGATCATGACTGTTAGTTGTATATATATACTTTTGAAGTTATCAATATGTAAAACGTGCACATGGTTATCACTTTGTCGATATAAATTTAAATATTTAAAAATTAATTTCAAAGATGATGAAAACATATTATATTTTTGTGGTTTGTATAGTAAAAAAGTTATTTTTGTTTATATATATTTAAATAAATTTTAAAATATTTATAAAATTAATGATGATGTTTAAAATTATATAGATATATATATATATATATGATGATGATGATGATGATGATTAATGTCCACTAAGATCGAATTGGTTTATCGGACCTTAAGAGGGTAAGTGATTACTCGTGATTCTTTAGAATTTTGTTTCTGTGCTCGAAAAACATTAAGAGGTTAGGAAGGTTGGTAGTGTGACAAATATTTTGAAAATGAGATCTAATATGGGTATAGGCTGGACAATTTAAGAGAAAGTGTTTTTCATCTTCAACCTTCTTAGTGTCACAAAGGTGACACACTCTTTCATCCCATGGCGTTTTAGGAATTGACCAACGCCCAATTTCACTATGGAGCTCGTGAGAGTTTGTTCTTATCTTAGCAATGTTTATTTTTTTCTTTACACTTGGAAAAAAAGATAGATAATTTTGATCTTCTAGATTAGGGTTGATTACATCCTTATAATACTTTAATTTTCTTTTTTCCTCTAACTCTTCATCACACCACATTTTCTCCTTAAATTTTGATTTGATGTTTTTTTAATAGTATCTTTATTCTGCAAAATTGTGTCTTCCATGATTCCCCAATAGTTTATCCAAGACCGGGGATCTTTATGCCATCCTCAGTTGAGTCAATGGTGGTTATGACTCGATTTTGAAGAAATTTTATGAAGCCTCTTGTCTTCAATGTTGTTTAACTTGTTCTTATACATTATGTATCTAGTCATAGCCATGCTCTTAATGGGGGAGAGGCTTGTTTCTAAGAGGAGGATGGGATAGGGCGTATTTCCTTTAATTTTGAGATTATAGGTTATACAATTCTTTTGCATTTGATCTATCTTTATCCAGGATTCACGAGAGATACTACAACCCCAGACTTCACTTCCATAAATAATAACAGGTGTAAAAAGAGTCTCAAAGAGGAGTTTCTTATTATCCCAATTCCAAAGATCAGTTGATTTACAATTGTTTTCAAGCCCATAATAAGATTTCCATCCCCCAATAATCCTTTTCTCAATGCTATAATTCCAATTGAGCTTGTGGTGAATATCAATTCCAAGATATTTCTCTGAAGTTACTTCCTCCAAGTTGTGGTTGTAATATACGAAGGTATCTGTTGGCATAGGGGTATATCCAAGGTTCAACGCTTCAACATCGCACCAACAAAACCCTAACTACCGACCCTTTCGGCAAGACCAACGAAGTAGGCGAAGTCTCACCCGAGGTAGAGGCAAGGGGGGTTATAGGACTCAAGTGTCTGTAACCAAGCCGGGACACAAATCTGTGATTATAACACTTCGCAGAGTACTTAGGAACAACACACATTAATTGATTAGCTTTATTCAAATCGAAAATCAAACCCTAAGTACAGATCGACATAGTAACAATGACAAAATATAGATCACACTTAGCATCAGAAGTTAGATATAATACATTCAACATAGAGAAAGAACTAAGCATTCATAGATATATCTATCATTCAGAATAATCAATGCACTAAGCATATCTACAACATAAATATCATAGCACAAAGCAAACCATCAACACATGATATACGTGGCTCACCCCAGTGTGGGGATACATCCACCAATTGCTTCTTCTTCCTTATTAAGATTCAATCTCTTACATTCCTCTGCTCCTGTGCACTAAGCCACATAACCAAGACAAAATCAGGTCAAGGCATAGATCCAACTCCTATGTTAAGCACAGAGCCTTACATACATGTTCTGTTGCACAAAGCAACTTAGAGTCAGTTTCACTTAGCCAACACTTCCTCTTGCACTTAGCTAGATACCACTACTTCTAGATTACATCTTTACATATTTATACTTTTACAAAAAGGCCTAATCATGGGTAAACCCATGGGTCAACATCACATAACCCATTACAAAACCCTAAAAACCCCATGCCGGGTCCACAAAGCCCAAAAAACACGTGAGATCCGCGATCTCATCTCCACTTGGGCGCTCCATCTTCGACCAGCTTGTTGAAGTCCAAAAGTGATCAAACCCAACCAATGTTTCCTCAAAACTTGGTTAAGGGCCAACGAGACCCCAACAATCACTTATGACTCGTCCTGAGTCACTCAGATCTGGGCAACGCTTCTTTGAAGGATTCAATCTTAGCTCAAGCTGCCTCAACTTGTCACTTCACCTAATGTTCCTGATCAACAAATTCTTGGATCAATTTCTCTGTAACAGGCCCTTCCAAGCTTTTTTCCATTATCGCAACCACTTGGTCCAGTTGCAAACCTTGTCCTTCGATCTCTTCAAACACCGCGCAGGCTTCCTCCTACGCTGGTTGTAACCATTGTGTGACCTCCATGACTCTACCTTGGATGGCAGTAATCTGCTACTAGGCCACACAATTTTCTTTTGATCTCTTCATTCTTTCGACTGTAGTGAGTGACTTCATCTGCGCTTGAACTGTCAATTCCTGCTGCTGCGCCTCCTCTAGCTGCACTTCTAATTTCCTAAGCTCTGGGTCTTTCGTGAGGCATTCGTAGGTCTGTTCACTTCTATCGCTTAGATACTCACATTCTTAGGCAAGGAATATAAACCTTTCCACTGCTCTCTTAGCGGCTTCCTCCCTCTGGTCGCACACTTCCTACAGAGTGCTTGGTACTGCTTGAAGCTCCAACTCCGTTACCCTTACTTGAAGCTGCTAAATGGCCTCATCGAGCTTCACTACTTGAACATTGATTGCCTCATGTTCCTCCTATGCCAAGCCTAGCACAGAGAGAAGTGCTTTTCTCACCACTTCTTTGATTGCAGTCTTCTCCATGAGCAACTGGTCCTTTTCCTTCTGTATCTTTGCTTATCCTCTTCTAACATCATCTGGAAATCATCCTTCTCATTTTCATACGCGGTTACACAGTACCGCGCAACTCATAGTTTCTCCAAGATCTCCTCTTTCTCTTTCTTCAGGGCTTCTGTAGTCTATTCCTTCTCTTCTTTGACTTGCTAAAGCTGAGCCTTTGTTGCATATGCAATTCTTTGAAGTTGGGTTGGCTCATCCCCCAAATCAGCAATTTTCGACGAGGAGGGAATAGTAGGTACTATGTGACTAACTTGAATAGCTTGTTGTATTTCCTTTAGTTCCCTCTCAACTATTGCATACAAATTCACACCGTATATCTATAATAGTTCCTCAGACACATCCTCCATTGCTCCGCAGACTAGACTGATGTCTTCCTCCATGAGCGTAGCCTCTAGTTGGGGCTTATTGGTGCGAGTCTTCTTTCTTACTAAAGGTTTCTGCAGAGAAACCTTCCTCTTCTTCGATGTTTCTGCCTCGGTAGGGGAATCCTTTAGTGGTGTAGCTTCACCGTCTCCTTGCTTTTCTCCTTCTTCCCCTCCGCCTTCTTGATTTACTTCGTCTCCTCCTCCTCCTGTGGGTGAGCCAGGTCTACTTTCTTTCAAGGCATTGTCCTCCTCACCAGTCTCTATGTTTTGAACTTCCTCCTTTTTCTTCGTCTTCTTTGCACTTGTCTATCCTGCATGCTCGAACCGGGTGACCAAGGGGCTTCCTATGATGTCAGGGTCGGAGAGTTCTACATCATTCACTGGTACAAGGAACTCTGCATGACACTCCTTCATGATATGTTCCATGTCTTCGTCGGTCATCTTATAACAATATTGTAATTCTTCCTTTCTCTCATCCTTGCACGCAGTGATATAAATAAAGTGTGGGTCTGTGTGGAACTTAGCTAATGGTATGTACTAGTGCAAGGTGTGCAGGGTCATGCAAAAAAAATATTCTATGGAAGCCTTCAGTTGCTGATAGTAGGCATGGAACATTGCGTTCGACTGCCACTGCTTCGACATGTCATTCATGTACCATAGGGTGGAGAACCTCGTGACCAATGGCTCCAATGGTTCAATCTTCAGGAAGGTAGCTCCTTCCAGCATTTTCCAAGCGATAAATGAGATCAAAACAAGAAACCAGTTGAAATGGAACTCGTATCGTTGATGCCGCATTTCGCGACAATATTTCTCGAGCTCCTTGATGAGGTAGCTCACCCAATTCATCTGCATCCCCTCCATGCATTTCCTTGCGAGGTCCACCATGAACCCGATGACCTACGTGGGGCGGTTATTTCTAACGAGCTTGCCAGCTATGAGCTGACAAGCTAGGTGCATTGCACCATCCTGGATGGAGGCTACCTTGTAGCCTCACTTTCCCTTTTCTACTTTGTCGTATGCCTCCTTGATGCGCTGTGCCAGGGAGCAATCGAAGGTTTTCCCTGGGTAGAATTGCTGAGGGTCAGGTCCTTGCATGCTCAGTCCTGTGATTAGTTGGATCAACATCGGATCCACAGTAATGTTCCTATCGAGCCATATGTATCCTCCATGATAGCATGGAGAGAGGAGTTTAACACAAGTGTTAACCTCCTGATGTTGACCAAAATGAGGGATCTTCATCACGTTGAGTATTGTGGGCTGTGCGAGATCCTTTATCCATGGCTGGGAGATGATGTGAGGCTTCTTCCTAGTCATCTTCATCAAATATCTATGGGGCTTGAGCATCGCGTAGTTATTTCTATCTCCAAGGTTGAAATCGTTGTTCTTCAAAGATGGGACTTGTCCCAGCTGGCTTCCAACTACGCGTATCCCCTTCGGGACATATGTGATGATCAATATGTACTCGAAGTCCCATGTAATGCTGTCGAGTTTAACCACGCTAGCCAAAGGTAGGATGTAATCATGTAAGATCGATGAGATCTGGTTTGCATTAGCCAGCTCGTCGTGATGCTTACTTTGCTTCTCAGTAGTGGGGTTAGTATGACCCGAATGTTATCTAGTCGAGGGGGAAGCCTGCAGTCCCCTGGTCAACAATGCTTGTATTCCTTTAGAAATAGCTTTATCAGCCATAACTTGTTCAGAACTTCTTCAATGGACTTCTCTATCTTGGTGGGCTCGACCAACATTCTCGTTGTTAACAAATAGGTCGGGGTAGGCGAACGAATAACGGGGTAAAAAACAGATGAAGAGGTATGATAGCACAATTCGACACACACAATCACTTCTCTGTTAGCTCAGATAATAAAGGGTAGCAAAAAGTGGTCCCAGTGCAATGTTCGACAAGTTAAATAAGCAAGTGTCGTAACAGATTCCTCCAATGGACAAGAATGCCTCAATCAATGCGAATCCATCCGTTATGGTGCGGTATCAACGTCTAACGATGATCTATTCACCCAAAAATGTGTTTCCTACCCGTTCAGAGTGTCTTTCTAATGGTTGGGCACCTCCAACGTTCATATAGCTTCACCAGGGCGAAGTCCCATTCTATGTGGTTCTACTGTTCCGACGAGGTTCAGGGCCTGTAAGCCTGCCTCCTATGAAGTCTTCTTTGTAACTTCCTATAGTTTTTCCAAGTTAGATTCTTCTTACTGAGCTTCCTTACCTTATTTCCTGTGATTTGAGTCTCTGGTGTTACACATTATTTTGGTCACCTTGGTGATGTGTCTACAGGAAAGTATTCAGCCTCTCAAAAGGATCTTTCCCATGAGAAAAGTAACTGGTTTCCTGCTCTACAAGACTTTTTTTTAGAAGGACATCATAGGCTAGTAGTATTACATAGTGCAGAAATGCCCTATTTCCACAGGATGCTCTAAACCTAGCCTGCGGATTTTTCGTAGGCTGCTATATAGATAGGGTGCAATGACGTTCTAAAACTGAGAAAAAGGAAGAAGTTCACGAAAGTTCTAGAAGGTATCTTCTAGAATATGAGGTGGCATCCATGTGGTTGATATCCTACTTGCCTCTTTGATTTGGTGGGATCATCCTGATCTCTTTAACCATCTCTCTTTCTCCTATATAATGATGGATTTCTCATGGAAAAGGTTAAGCAAAAGAATTAAGCAAAGAGAAAGTAAGGAATGATTAAGGTTGGATAAGCTGGAAATTGTGTGAGGAATTCTATTGCTGATGCTTGAGGGCTTCATTTAAGTCCATCAAGTTATTGTAGACCACCTTCATGCAATCTTGGAGCAAGTGTGTGTGTCAAGAGAAAAGGGCCACCAAAAGGGAACTTAGCAACATCAAGGTTGTTTGGTTGTATCTTCCACTTTTACTTAATATAATACAGTGACATGTTTCTTTCCCATAAAATAATTCTCATTTTATTGCATGACTCCTTGATCACATGCATAGGTTGTCATTGAATATATTATTGTTTCTTTCACTTCGGTTGGTTTGTGTTTCATTGCGGGATCAATATCACAAGAGCACTAGAGCGAAGCAGGGACAACAAAGACATAAGGAAGCAATACTCAAAGGTATGTCACTTGTCCTTTCTTTGATAATAGATTCAATGATTAGAGCTTAGGGAAAGCGCCATGTCCTATCTTGTTTTGTTCTAGATCTAGGTGGATATAGGGAGATCAGTTTATGTCCGCATTTACTGATATTATCCAATAAAAAAATTGTCGATTCCACTGTGGATACAACTTGTTTTTGGTTTTTTCTGTCCATTTTCCCTTAGCCTATTTTTTTTTTTTTATTCTGTTTCAGTATCTGAGTCTATAAGCGATCAATCTAGACTCTCTGGCCCTGAAAGTTTCCTTAGTTCCTTGACCCTCTTTCCAATTTTCTTATGTTTACAGACGTTTCTGCACTGTATTCTATATACCACCTGCAGAAACTTTAGATTGTTGCACCCAGACTATTTAGGCTAGTGCGAACTTTCCGCACCCTACCCATTGCTAGCCCATGAAAACTGTTGATTTCCACACTGTAACCTACTGTTGGCTTGCGACGGTGTCTGTAATTTTTTTTAGATTGGGTCTTGTTGTCTTTTTATGCTTAGTTTTTCCTTGATCATCTGGGAGGAACTTTTGAGGTCAGTATTTGACTGATTGTTGAGTTTAAGGCTTGCTTTTTGATTGGTTTTCAATGATTGCAAACCCTTCATTATCGTTTTGTAAGTTTTTTCTTCTTGATTTTTATCAACAAGGATATAATCTCTAATTGCAAATTTGAGTGCTTGATTGATTACAGGTTTTTCATTAGAGAGAAGTTTTGGATTATCTTACATTTGTTGAATTGTTTGTTGATTTGAAAGACATTTCTTGTTTACATTTGTTAAATGCTTTCTTGTCACCTCTATTTTTATCTTCATTGAAAGTTTGATTTGGGTTTCTGTTGAGTGAATCTATTTTCTTTGATTACATTTCCTTTCTTTAGTATACCTTAGATTTGGTTCTGGAAAGGAAAATTAAAGTCATTTATTCTTTTTAAGTAATCATTCATAAAAAATCTTTTCATTCAAAACTGAAAGATAACAAATTGAGAAATTTCATTGCTTATGATTGTTTGGAATTGTAGTTCATTCATTCAAGAAATTATATTTTGTAGCTTTCGTGTTTTCAGAAAGATATCTTTTCCCTGTTGTAGATAGAATTCATCGAACAAAAGATTGCGTCTGTAAGGTAACTAGAGAGGTAGTGGGGGGCCCCAGAGGGCCCATAGTGATAATAATGGAGGTCATTCAATGTAAGGTGGACTAGGTCCACTATATTATTAAATAAGGCCCACTATGGTAGTTAGATATAATAAATGGGTAATTAGATATAATAAATGTAAGAGGACTTCTTAGAAGGTTGTACTTCTAAAAGATTCCTCCTCTAGAATGTTCTTAGGTGATGGTAGAACTATATAAAGGGATTCAAGCAATGTAATGAGACATGCAGAGAAATATTGTATTTGGAGCGGTAGCTCAATAGGAGGATGCCCCCTCGAAGAGGCAAGTGAACAGGAGAGGATCCCTTCCATAATAGGATCCATTGTACGGTGTTTCCCTACCTCAAGGGTTTGATATAATAAAGTTGTGGTTTTCTATATGAAACCATATAGAAAACCACAACTTTATTATATCAAACCCTTGAGGTAGGGAAACACCGTACAATGGATCCTATTATGGAAGGGATCCTCTCCTGTTCACTTGCCTCTTCGAGGGGACATCCTCCTATTGAGCTACCGCTCCAAATACAATATTTCTCTGCATGTCTCATTACATTGCTTGAATCCGTTTATATAGTGCTACCATCACCTAAGAACATTTTAGAGGAGGAATATTCTAGAAGTAGAACCTTCTAAGAAGTCATCTTACATTTATTATATCTAATTACCCATTTAGTATATCTAACTACCATAGTGGGACTTATTTAATAATATAGTGGACCTAGTCCACCTTTACCACTTATTAAGAACCAAATACCTGAATACAAAATATCACAATAGATCCAAAGATATATGAATACAATAACCACACAAGATATATGAAACCATATAGAAAACCACAACTTTATTATATCAAACCCTTGAGGTAGGGAAACACCGTACAATGGATCCTATT
>ML792100.1:166325-180434 GCA_009831015.1 Picea engelmannii | reverse complement strand
CTCTTCATGTCTCATTACATTGATTGAACCCCTTTATATAGTTCTACCATCACCTAAGAACATTCTAGAGGAGGAATCTTCTAGAAGTAGAACCTTCTAAGAAGTCCTCTTACATTTATTATATCTAATTACCCATTTATTATTCTAACTACCATAGTGGGCCTTATTTAATAATATAGTGGACCTAGTCCACCTTACATTGAATGACCTCCATTATTATCACTATGGGCCCTCTGCCCCCCCCCCACTACCTCTCTAGTTGCCTTACAACGTCATCCATATCTATTTGCATATTATTGGGTCAAGGTCTCTCACAACATTGGTTTCATATCCATTTCCCTCTTGAGTAAATAATAGCCTTTAAAAACATCGTGTAATCTAAAATTTAATTAACAACTTTTATTTTCTAGGGATATTTTACACCAACATTAAATAGGCTAGCGCTTTGGAATAGGCTGTGAGACACACTCTCCAAAGCAAGAAACATACAATAACATCTTGTGATAGGGAGTGTTTAAATCCATTTGCAACATTTTATCCTAGGAAGCCCTTCTCACACAAGGGTCAAACCTGAGGTCGCATTGAGACTGGCAGAGTTAGTCATCCTGCTTTGTTGATCTTGGTGTAGAGATTGCACGTATTATGGGGGTCACTTGAAGGTATACCCAAAATGATGAGTGGAAGCCTCTCAAGTTGATTTTGGGCTAGATACCTTGCCTTTGCACGTGGATCAGACTGTTGATTTTTTCCTCAGGCATCACTATTGTTTTTGGTAACCTTAGTAGCCTATATTTTTAGGGTCTTACACGAGGTGACTGTGGGGGGGAAAATATTCACGGTAACTGGAATCCACGTTGGCCAGACTCACTCGGGATCCTTGGAGGGTATACCCATGATTATGTGTGGGATCTTGCACTAGGGTGTAAGTCCGTTAAGCAGGTCATCAACGTAACTTTTCCACTCGCTCTATCCTAGCCCCTTCTTGTCTTGACTCCGCGACGTTGGATTTCATCACCAACTAGTGACTTCGAAATAAGAAGGTTTGTTTTCCTGGTTTGATATTTAGATTTTATTAGTGAGTGCTGTTTGTTTTCGTAGTTGGCCATATATTTTTTCTGCAAAATATTTGGTTTTGCCAACATTGACCCTCCACGCCATTCACGTAGGGTACAGGGACTTCCTCTAGAAAATATGGAAGATTATCTCCCTCTACCCCCTCATTCATTGGAGGGATCTCCTCAACAGAGTGAGGTCCAAGACATTGTAACCTCACAAGAGGAAGGTTTTTCCTCTTCAGAAAGTTTCCGAATTATTTCTGATTCTCTAGAGGCTTTCTGCATTCCTCCTAGATACGAGACATATTCTCCAGATGAATTCATCCGGAGAACTTGCTGTTGAAACTTCTTAAATACCGACTGGACCCCATTTAGGCCCTAGATTCAGGGATCCCCTTTGGACTACCGACATATTTAGAAGCTCACCTCGCATGGTGCAGGACCTTTACGGCTCAAGGGTAGGTGCTGATACATTTGTTGTATCGTAATTGCCTGAAATGTCTATTACCTACATGATACCTTTAAACCATTTTACTGGTACAACTAGCAATGTTACCATTGGTCCAGACACACAGTCAGTTGGTCCTAGTTCGACTTTTTCTCTTCAAATGGCCCATTCTACTATGGTCCCTCACGCTATGACTATTCCTACTAGGAACGCGGTGGTTAACCAAGTTCCCATTGGTACACCACTCTCATCTAGACCTATCCCATCACTCCCTCATGGGTATCATGCTTTGAATCCTTCCACTGCTATCCCTACCTAGGTTCCACCCGGAGTGTCTGGACTTTTTGTTCCACCTGGGTACAATGTTGCTGCCATTTTTGTTCCCACACCTTCACAGGTCCTCTCTGGAGGGTCTTATCCACCTTTTCCTAGGGGATATGGACCTAGTGGCTCCAATACAATTAGGGGCACACTCCATTCATTCACTTCTAGTTATTAGATTCCCGTTGGAGGGAAATCTCATGTTGGGGGGAAACCTCAATTTGGGGGTAAAATTCAAGTTGGGGCACCACCTCCATTTGGAGGAAAATCTCAAGTTGGAGCTTATAATTCACAATGTAGATATAATACGTTGGACTTACTAGCTCACCTTTGGAACCCTCGTGTTCAAGGAAACCCACAATCCTCTATGGGGGAACCTTCTCAAGATAACGTTTTTGTGCCCCCTAACTATGGTTAGCTGTATCTGGTTTCTTTGAATCCCTCTTGGTGTCTGAACGTTTAGTCTAGTGTCCCTTTTCAAGGGAACATCCCTAATCAATCCAACCCTATGTGCTACATGCCTCTGAATCCTTGACGGAAGAATCTGTTAGGACTTTCTATGTACATGCAGACTAGTTATGGTCCTATTGGCACATCGACAAGACTTCCTCCCAAAAGTCACTAGTATCCTCAAGTGAATCAACAGTTTCCCTTTTTATCCACTTTGGACTTACCGATTTGTCTAGAATATTGAATGATCCTATCTTACATTCTCCCCATTGGCCTATCATACCAGCCAAGTTGCCATCCAACATCCCCAAATTTGATGGTAAACCAAGAGAAGATCCAAACAATCATGTTATGACTTTCCACCTTTGGTGTTCGTCCAACTCTTTAATGGACGACTCCATTTGGTTACGTCTCTTTCACCGAACTCTCACGGGTTCGGCCGCAAAGTGGTAGATAGAATTACCACGAGGTTTCTTTAATGACTTCAACACCCTTGCCATGAATTTTCTCACACATTACCAACTACCCATCTGCTATGAAACAAGAACCAAGATTTTGAGTTCCTTTATATAGTCCTCTGCCACTCACATTTTCGATCAAATCCATGAGTGGAGATGCAGAAGACGCTTGATCAAAATCGACCTTCCTGATCTATTATTGGTTGAATGGTTCACCAAATCATTCGTCAATAAAATCTCCCATGATAGTTCCATGGGTGGAGTTTTCATTGAAGAGCAGACAATTAGTCTCACTCAGTACCTAGATCTCATTTATTCACAAACAGGCACTCTTTACAACTTACTCCCTGATGCTCCTCTCCCTTCTACCACCACTACCTCAAAAACCCTAGCAACTTCCCATGCTGTTGATGGTGCGATTTGTACTTTCCATGCTCAAACTCAATCCACGCATGCCTCTCACACCAATCCCAAATCCCATGCTTCTAATGTTCAAACTTCTTCAATTCCTACTCCTTCCTCTGGTAAAACTTCGGAAGCTAATGCCGTTCAATCTACCCCTGCCGGTAAAAATAAATCTAAAAAAGGAAAGGGTAAGAATAAGGAGGATAAAAATAATAATCCACAATTCGACAAGACCAAGACACGAACTGATGATGATAAGGATAAACGCAAGTATCGATATCCTTGCCTTATCTGTGGTGATGATCACTACACAAAGGACTATCCAAGACGTGCTGAGGTCACAAAGTTCCTTCAAGGGACTATGAAACCTCCTACACCTGCCATTTTGTCTCAACCCTTCCCTTCTCAACAGCAGGCCCAATTGGTCATCCATGATCAACCTTCTTCTTCCACTACTTCGTATGTCCTTATGTGTACTAGTGATTCTAAGAAGAATGACGTTGCACTTACTACTCGGGCCAAAGATTACTCTCCTTCTAAGGAGAAAGTTGATGATGTCCCACCTTCATTGGTTTAGCCACCTCTGACTCCACCTCCCAATGGTCCTCTTCATCTCGAATGATCGAGCATTGATACAATTCTTCACCCTCCTCCAAAGGGTGTTGTTCGAAAGTATGCCTTTAATCCTCATGCACGTGCTGCTCAAAACTACAGTATTGTAGAAGACCTTGCGCAATCATCCTTCGCGATGTCAGCTCTCAAAGTCCTTCAAAGTTGTCCCACTCAACGAAAGGCACTGTTAAAGGCGATTGGTGGAATTGATCCTTCGGATACGAATTTGATAATATTTGACCTGGAATATCACATTCCAAGGCTACCCCCTCAGCTAGCATTCCAGATCCAAGTTGTTGTCGAGAACAAGAATATTTGTAGAACTGTTATTGATGAGGGTGCCTCGACGTGTGTTATGTCAATCACTTGTTGGAAATCCATTGGCTCTCCTCCTCTTACCGAATCACACAACACACTTAAGGCTTTCAATGGATCTGGTTTTAAACCCTACAATGTGCTTCCGTCATTGTCTATTACATTGGAACGCAAATCGGTCAATGTCAAAGTTGAGGTATTTGATGCACCTCTCGATTATAACCTCTTACTTGGATGTAGTTGGATTGATTCCATGCATGCAGTTGTGTCTACCCTTTTCCATGTAGTACGTTTTCCACACCAAGGAAAAGTCATTATTGTAGACCAGCTGGCGTTTTTTAAATTTGATTCTCGTACTAGCAACGTACCCTTTATTTCAAAGACACCTCCTAGGTATGAGAACGTCGGCGTGGGTCTACTAAAAGACTCAACTTTGATGGGTAATTTCCCAATCCCATCATCCAATATTCCACCTCCTTTCGTCACCTCAATCAACATGATTTCCACCTCTGTTCATGAAACCCCTGCATCTCACAACCCGTGGATAGTACTTGACCCCGATGATTATATTCGCTATGGTGATCAAATCCCCTTAAGTCTAGTTGAATCCTCTTATCAATCCATTCAATCGACAACCCCTTCCACTCCCTCTCTTTGTGATTCATCTCCCGATCCGTTTCACGTGATTTTTCCTACCGACGAGATGATTATGTCAGTTATGTCTATGGAAGACACCTCTTGGGATGATGGACATCATCGTTCCATTCTCTTCCTAGAACAACACACCATAGAGAGTTACCATCAGATTTTGACTCCGTCGACCGTTGTTGTCATTTCTTCTATTCTCGAGTCCACACACGATGTGCTATATGAAAGGAACTTATGTAACATTTCACCCACTGTTCCTCTTGACCTATCCATTAAACCTGGAGTTGTCGAAAATGTTCACATTGGAGCTTCGTGTTCCACCAATGAAGTCGTCACTTATAAATCCATTTTTCAATAATTTCGTGATGTCTTCGCATGGATCTATGAAGAGATGCCAGGTATTTCCCCCGATATTGTTGTGCATGAAATTAAGACATACTCGGACGCTAAACCCGTTCGACAGAGACTTCGCTCGATCCATCCTCGTAAATCCACTGCTATCAAGATTGAGGTTGAGAAACTTCCTAAAGATGGCTTTATATATCCTGTGGCTTTAACCGATTGGGTATCTAATCTAGTTTTGGTCAATAAGAAACACATAATGATCTGTGTATGCATTTATTATAGGTATATCAATAAATCTTGTCCTAAGGACAATTATCCAACCTCCTTCATTGATTAGATTGTTGATGATTGTGCCAGGAGTGAAATATTCTCTTTGATGGACGATTTCTATGGCTATAATCAGATTAACATTTTGCCCGCGGATCAACACAAAACTGCTTTCATTTGTCCTTGGGGTACCTTTGCCTACCGGAAACTACCTTTCGGTTTGAATAATGCTGGTGAAAATTTTCAACATGCCATGTCTTATGATTTCCATGATATCAAACACATTTTAAATCCATATCTCAATGACCTGCTAGCACATTCCATGTGTCGTCATGATCACCCGACACACGTCCGAGCTATTTTCCTTCACTGTCATTTCTATTGTATACGCTTGAACCCACACAAATGTGTTTTTTGTGTGGAGTCTAACCGAATTCTTGGTTTTATTGTATCATGTCATGGGATCAGGGTAGATCCTTTGAAGGTCAAGGTGATCCTTAATCTCCCTCCTCCTTCCTTGCTAGCCAGCTTCAAAGTTTGCAAGGGAAGGACATTTTTTTGCATCGCTTCATCCTAAATTACACTGAGTTAACGCTAGGATTTACTTGACTGATGAAGAAAGGTTATGATTTTGTATGGGACACTACTGCCAACAAAGCCTCCGAAGCTTTGAAACTTGCTTTAACCCGTACACCACTACTTTTCCCACCAGATTATAGTCGAGATTATTTCCTCTACCTCGCTGCTTCAAACTCTACTATTTCCATGGTTTTAGTCCAAGAAGATGATTCACATGAAGAAAATGTAATTTACTATTTGAGTCAGAGTCTCACGACCACCGAAGCCAAATACCTACATGTTGAGAAACTGGCCTTGGCAACTGTTCAATCTATCCAACGTTTTCTTCACTATATCCTATTATGCAAGACCACTGTAATTTCCAATTGCAACCCTATTGAGCATATTCTTACGTGCCAATTGCTAGGGGGAAAATACTCCAAATGGATAGTGATTCTCCAGGAGTTTGGCGTAGAGTTCGAATGTTCTTTGTGTAAGAAATCCTTGGCTTTCGCCGAACTGATATGTGACCGTCCCTCCACTAAGACATAAAATGTGGTAGAGGATTCTTTACTTGATGAATCCATTTTTCTGATCAGTTCTAATGACCTTTGGTATGGAGATATTATCATTTTTCTCCAGACTCAAAATTTTTGGCCCGACTTTTCCAGCACCGACCGTCATTGTATACGGTACCAAGCCTATCAATACATCATTATCAATGACACTCTTTATCGCCGTGGTATTGACTCCATTTTTCGATGATGTCTCAACTACGATGAGGCTAGGAAAGTGTTGAATGATTTCCACTCTAGAGCATGTGGCAGTCATATGTCTGGGTATGTCACTGCCCAAAAGATCTTATGAGCATGGTATTTTTGGCCTTCTTTATTTAAAGATTGTATTACTGCCGTCCAAAAATTCCATGCTTGTCAAACGTACAATAACAAGATAATATCTCATCCCGCTCCCTTACACCCTATAGTTTCCATTGGTCCCTTCGTGAAATGGGGCATTGATTTAATGACATGTAAACCTCACTCAGCTGGGGTGCATGGATACAACATCGTAGCTGTGGATTATTTCACGAAATGGGCCAAGGTGATGCCTACATTCGATAACACTGGAAAAAATGCAGTCCTATTCATATTCAATCATATTATCACTCGATTTGGAATCCTGCGAGTTATTGTTACTGATCACGATAGCCATTTTTGAAATTTTATGATGTCTAAGCTTACCGAAAAGTTGGGTCTTCGACATGAAAACTCAACCCCCTGTTACCCATAGGCCAATGGCCAGGTTGAAGCAATAAACAAATTCCTCATCACTATGCTTCGATGGATAATAGGAATTCACAAGACAAGTTGACACATGATGTTGTTTTCAACATTATGGGCCTATCAGACATCCATGAAGTCTGCCACAAGATTTAAACCTTTCCAATTAGTGTATGTTATCGAAGCTGCCTTGTCGATTGAATGTGAGATACCATATTTGAAGCTAGCCGTTGAACTTCTCCCAAACACTTCTACTGATGAAGAACATCTATTGTACTTGATGCAATTATATTAAACCCACCGTGATGCCACCTTGGTTATTGAAACACAAAAAAAACACGTCAAAGCCCAATATAAAAATCATGTCAAGCCACGTGTTTTCTCCGAAGGTGATCTAGTTCTCCTCTACGAACAAGATCATGATTTACTAGGGGTCGGAAAATTCAAAGCTATGTGGCGAGGTCCTTACATTGTCAAACGAGTGTTGGAGAAGGGAGCTTATGAGTTAGTGGATTATGATGGCATTCCTTTGAGTGAACCTAGGAATGGGATTTACTTAAATAAATACTATGCTTAGGCCATCTTTGCATGAGTGCTTGTATTTTTATTGTATCATACTCTTGTGTGCTAATTTTGTGTGCTTTTTCGTTATTTGGTTTCGAACTCCAGTTGCTTACCTTGCATTGTGCTTGGTTTCCAGATGTCGGTGTCTTCGCTACCCTACATTGGCTTCACTGATGGCGCTAGTCATAGTACTCAGAACTTAACATCTGCTGCTCGGGAAATCTATGCACCTACAAATGAGTTAATCAGTCTACACGGTGTTTTCCTCGGTCGTGCAACTACCAATATCACCGAATATAGTGCAGTCATCGAATTGTTGACCGACACTATTTCACTTGGAATCCGTCACCTTGTTGTATGGATTGATTCATAGTTAGTGGTACTACAGTTAAGTAATGTCTATGCTATTCGAAGTCCTACTTTGTTATGGGTATATCTGCAAATTTGCCTCTTGGAACGTTACTTCAATTACATTGAATATCAACATATTCCTAGATGTCTAAATATATTAATAGATGCATTAGCTAATTATGTGTTAGACAAACATTTGAGACACATGTAATTCCAACCAGAATTCACATTAAATAAAGTAAGCCAATAGAAGCCTCATGTATATATATAATGATAAAAGTGTTTTACAAAAAAAGTGTTTTCGTCCGAAGGCCAAAAATATCAAAATGAGAAGCACTTGGCTTCATATACAAAACAACATCAAGGATGTTGTTCATGGTAGCACACTACTTCTTGTGCTACCCTACAAAGTAGTCAACTAAGTGAACTAGATACGCCCACAGTATGGCACTGATAACATCTCAGAATCTCATCTATGGAGTTGTCTGGGGTATCTGTTGTCAATCCCTCCAGGTTCTGCTTGACCACCTCATAATCACTAGCATCCCATACTACTACCACGACTGCTTCCCCTCATCTCTGAATAGGGGATGTACCCAGAGGCCAGTGTGGCCCTACATCTGCATTATCAAAAAGTTTTGATTAGTCATTGGATTGAAAGCATAAAAAACAATTTATATTTCAAAATCCACAAAAACATCATAAAAACAAAATGTATTTCTTACCTAAGTCTCCCCACTGAAATCCCTCAGGTAGAACCAAGTTGAGGTCACCTCTGAAATCCAAACTGGCATATGTGTAATCATCTACCATCAGAATTTGAGGCCTCAACCAATCAAAAAATACATGATTATACTTCATGATGGGGCCAACCACATGCCGGGCCATGAGGTCACACCACCTCTTCATTATTGGATCTCATGGGGATAGTATGCCCCACTCTGCCTATAAATGTAAATGGGGGATGCTATTTAGGAAGAAAGACACTAATATAGACCCATATCCAAATTGTTTCAGGTCCCCTTTCTTGCACTTTTTCAGCTGTGTCTTCATGTTGTGAAGAACACCGTCGCACCAGTTGAATACCCGAGGCTCTATCCACTCCACGACATAATGAAAATAAGTCTTGAGGGCCATGTGAGGAGATGCACTTCTTGCCATACGTGCAATGTTAAAAAAAATAGTCCAAAGGGGTAAATATCGAACACCCCTAATGGCAACTTTGCCTTTGCGTCTCTTGGCCTCAGGGTCACAATACCGATGAACATACTCACTCATTGGCAGACTACCACCTCTGCCTCCTTTCAAAGTCACATGGGCTCCACAACAAGATAACCCTGTCAAGAAATAGATATCCTCGATATCTAAGGACAATATGTGGGCACACACATGAAACACTTGCTAGTCCACATCCCACATGTGGACTAGATACTCCAGTAACCTCAGTTGGGCCCTCATGCCCTGGATTTTAAAGAATTTCAGTAACCCACACTGTCAGAGGGAATTTACAGTGCCCGAGTCATTCAAAGAAATGTAATCACCATCTTTGTGTTACCTCTCCTTCCACTCCAACATTTTGATGATCAAAAACCTGCATTGGGACAATAAAGGGAAGTTAGCATCCTCATTTGCTGCTTTGGAAAGTTTCTGTTGGCTAAATGCATGTAAAGAAATTTTGTTTCTCGGCCATCGCAGGTGGATTATTACACACAGTGTGGGTTTTCTACAGGTGAACCACAAGCCACCTACAAAAATCTATGGTTTCCGCAGGTCCCGATATAGGTCACCTGCGACGGCCCCAACACGCACCTACCGGCCTAAAACTCAACTCAAAATTCCATTTTAAACTAGTAAGAATGAAATTTAATACAATGAAAGGAAAGAGGACAAGGAGATTATCGTTTTGACGAAATCCATTCATTGAATGGTCACTCATGCCTCCCGCAATTGAAAACCAAAGTCTGAGGTAAAAATAGGGTTTCTAGGCAAGTTTTCGGCAAAATGCAAATGAATAGTAAAAAGTAGATTTTACCTATATTTATTTCACTCTTTACTTTTTCTATTAATATTTCATATTATTTTATGCATTTTCTCCAAAACCTAAAGGTCTAATGGTCTCATGAGTACTTTGTTTTCTCGCAGATGGAAGAACTAGGATCCTGAACAATGAAATACATATATTTTTCTTGATTTGTTTTTCTGTTTGTCACTTGTACAAGTACTTTTTAAGGTTTTTTCCGAAAAACCTCGAGCCTAATATTTGCTCGTTCTCATGCTCAAAAATCGATGAGAACACAACTGAGTATACTTTTGTCATCTTTTTGTACTCATCATGGTAACACGAAAAGAATGAAACTCATGAAGTATCCTTTAAGCTCTTTTCACGCTCGATAAAAACGAAAAAGATTGTCGAGCGACCTTGTTCTTTTCACGCTCGTAAAATTATTTGAAGAAAACATTTGATGGGTGATAGTTTATCACTTTTTCAGTCTCATCGAACTACTTTATGAAAAAAGAACTGAGAGAGTTCTCTTTAAGTTTTTTTCAGACTCTCTAAACATAAAAACCCCCAAGTTTTCTATATTTGGACTCGTTAAACAAACATTGAAAGACCCATATGGGACCGAACCACTCCTTATTAGGGTTTGTTAAACATACTCTGAGGGAATCATCTGAAGGATGAGCTTACATCAACAATCATATGTTATCCTCCTCAAGCTTGCGTAAAAATAAAGAGGTACTCGCCAGAAATGGTGGGGGAAAATTTGGGAAAGAAATGTGTCTCAGTATTTGTGTTTAGTGGTAGTAATAGTCGCTCTTGTACATGACATCCCCTTTATCATTGTATCTGGGTTGGGAAATCCATTTGTCTCTCGTTTTACTTTCTTCAAGTTTATATCTTGGGTCATCCTTGAGTCAATGCTGCCAAGACCATTATCGTGTCATTCATATGTTGAAGAGAAGTCCAAACAAGTCCTTTATCAAGTCAGCCATATGCAATTATCAATTCCTACCATGTCGGCCTTCCCTATGCCAGTTTCAAATCATTTTCGTACTTTGATCTACCCTAAATCTGTTACTTATTTCATGTCATTGATGGGGGATACATCAAGAGCCTCTTGTGACGAGTCTTTTCCTGTCGACTGCAACTCATCATCCGTGAACAAGACTTAGAAATCATTTAGTACCTTAGAGTTTGCATGCCTCAATGGTAGGTTTCTTCACTTTCAACAATGGATTTACATTATTGGTCCCTGATTGAGAGATTTTGTCAAGTGCTCGACTTCAACTCATTTATTCACATTCGATGGATTGTACTGGGATACCTTGGGAGTCATTGACATCAATGGTGATTTCCTTGACACTTGCTAACGGTTTTCATTAATGAACGATAATCAAGTGGTTTCTACCATGTTCGACTTCAACACCTATAATTGCATGGCTAGATTCATACTTATGGATGAAGGGATTTAAGACCCTGTATATCCTCATTTTGGTCGAGGTTGCGATGTAATATTTATGATTTGTATTGACACATAGATCCATAGTGTATTCCTGGTGGCTATATAGAATCTTGGTGACATGGATCCACAGTGTATAATCGGTGGCCATGACTGACATTTATGGTTTAGATCATTTGTAGTCTGAGCATGGGAATGCCTACCTCAGAAATGGTATGATGTTATGCAGATGCTTGATTGTTTGCAGGTTCTCGATTGGTGCGCTCCTTGTTTCTGACACACACACTGTTAAGAACCAAATATCAATATAGAATAGAGAAACCTCAGAAAAAGTACTCAACGCCTTGAAAAGAGATAATTTCAGATAATAAGACTCTTCAAGGGGGCAACCTCCTTTTACCCCACTTAAATGTTCAAGTACAAGATGATTCAAAATGAAAATGTCTCCTTGGTATATATAGGAGACTAGGAGGTATAATTACAACTAATGGCCTCAAGTCAACATAAATAAAATAACATTACTAATATAATATGCCCCAATTAAGGGGTAATGATCCAATATTAGGGCTTAACATGCCCCTCCCCTTGATACAAGTGTTGTCCGCAACGCTTGAGTAACTCTGGATGATTCTGTATAAAAGACTCATCTTCCCAAGTGGAATCTTCAGCCGATAGTTTCCTCCATTTAATGAGATACTCTGAAATGGATCTATTCCTCAGTTGGCAAATTCTCGTGTCAGTGATGGCTTTAGGCTCCGATATGATTTTTCCTTCCTCGTCAAGTTCTGGAAATATAATTTAAACTGGGATCTTGTCGCCTATAACCTTCTTTAAGCATGAAACATGGAAAACTGGGTGTACTCGTGAAGATGCAGGGAGATCCAATTTGTATGCCATAGTACCAATGTTTTGCAACACCTTATAAGGGCCATAGTACTTTGGTGATAATTTATTATATTTCTTGGCTTGCTTGAGGGACATCTGTTTGTATGGTTGTAGTCTTAAAAATACCCAATCCCCTACTTCAAAACTTCTTTCACTACAATGTTGATTTGCTTGTTGTTTCATGTGATTCTGTGCCATGGTCAGGTTGTCCTTTAAGATTTGGAGAACTTGTTGTTGATTATTGATGTGATATTCCACTTCTTGAACCTTAGATTTTTATTTTATAGAAGAAGTGATGGAAGGAGGGTGGTATCCATAAAGTGCCATAAATGGTGTCATTTTTATTACAGTATGAAAGGAAGTGTTATACCACCATTCTGCCAAGGGTAACCATTTGAACCATTGTGTTTGTTTATCAGAGATAAAGCAACGAAGGTAGCCTTATAGACATTTGTTCACTATCTCGGTTTGTCCATCAGATTGAGGATGATAGGATGATCTACGAGCCAATTGAGTACCTAAACAAGAAAATAATTCTATCCAAAAATGTCCAGTGAAGAGGGGATCTCTGTCACTTACAATAATCTTTGGGCTGGCATGTAGCATTTGAACTGTCTCCATGAATGCGGTGGCAACTGTACTATCTTTGAAGGGATGAGAGAGTGCACAAAAGTGTGCATACTTGGTCAGTCTATCAACAATCACCATGATGACACTCTTTCCTTCATACTTTGGTAACCATGTGATGAAATCCATGGAAACCTCCTCCCAACGCTGACTTGGGATGGATAATGGTTGTAAAAGACCTAGGGTCTTAATTGTTTCCACCTTATTTTGTTGGCAAACCAAACATTCTACCACAAATATTTGAACATCGGTTTTAAGGCCATCCCCAAAAAAATCCTTCTTGACTCTATGGTAGGTTTTCAAAAATCCCAAGTTCCCTCCTACTGGAGAGGTGTGCAATTCCAATAGTACCTTTTGTTTGAGTTGGGAGTTCTTACATAAATATAAGCGATCTTTGTACCATAGTGAATCATTTTCCCATGTAAATGTATCTGATGCACTGGAATCCTGTTGCAACCTTTGAATGAGAGTCCACACTTTTTTTTCATTCTTCCATTCATCCCTTACTTCTACTATCCAATCGGGTTGGATGATCGAGATAGCACAAAGAAAGGCCTCAACATCTTCATCCTTTCTTGAGAGTGCATTTGCCACAACATTTTTCTTCCCCTTTTTATAGATAATTTCAAAATCATAACCCAATATCTTGGTTACCCAATTTTGTTGTTCTTCTGAAGATAGTCTTTGTTCCAAGAAGTATTTAAGACTATCATGATTTGTTTTGACCTTGAAGTGACTACCTATTAGGTAAGGATGCCATTTCTTCAATGCATGTAGTATTGCCATCATTTCTTTCTCATAAATGGGTTTGTGTAATTCCTTTCCCTTGAGTGGTCGACTTTCAAAAGCCAGGGTCCTTCCTTCTTGCATTAGGACAACACCAATTCCAGTTCCCGAGGCATCACATTCCATAATAAAGGTTTTTGTTAAGTCTGGAGTGGTCAAGGCAAGAGCTTTACACATCACCTCTTTAAGTTGTTCAAAATATTTAGTTGCCTCTAGAGTCCATGAAAATGCATCCTTCTTAGTTAGTGTCGTTAAAGGTGCTGCTATTCTTCC
>ML792100.1:127561-163478 GCA_009831015.1 Picea engelmannii | reverse complement strand
GTACAAGATGATTCAAAATGAAAATGTCTCCTTGGTATATATAGGAGACTAGGAGGTATAATTACAACTAATGGCCTAAATCCGACATAAATAAAATAACATTACTAATATAATATGCCCTGATTAAGGGGTAATGAGCCAATCTTAGGGCTTAACACACACACGTTCTACAAAGTATTTCGGCTATCACAAATTCCAACCTCATACTTTGGGGGGCATTCTGTTACTCATTATTTTGGTCACCCTGGTGATGTGTCTACAAGCATGTATTTTGCCTCTCAAAAGGATCTTTCCCATGAGAAACGTAACTGGTTTCCTGCTCTACAAGACTTGTTTTTAGAAGGATGTCCTAGGCTAGTAGTATTACACAGTGCATAAATGCCTGATTTCTGCAGGATGCTATATAGACAGGGTGAGACGACGTTCTAAAACTGAGAAAAAGGAAGAAGTTCACAAAAGTTCTAGAAGGAATCTTCTAGAATATGAGGTGGCATCTGTGTGGTTGAGATCCTACTTGCCTCTCTGTTTTGGTGAGATCATCCTGATCTCTTTAACCATCTCTCTTTATCCTATATAATGATGGATTTCTCATGGAAAAGGTTAAGCAAAAGCATTAAGAAAAGAGAAAGTAAGGAATTATTAAGGTTGAATGGGCTGAGAATTGTGTGAGGAATTCTACTGTTGATGCTTGAGGGCTTCATTTCAGTCCATCAAGTTTTTGTAGATCACCTTCATGCAATCTTGGAGAAAGTGTGTGTGTAAAGAGAAAAGGGCCACGGAAAGGGAACTTAGCAACATCAAGGTTGTTTGGTTGTATCTTCCACTTTTACTTAATATAATACAGTGACATGTTTCTTTCCCATAAAATCATTCTCATTTTATTGCATGACTCCTTGATCACATGCATAGGTTGTCATTGAATATATTATTATTTCTTTCACTTTGGTTGGTTTGTGTTTCATTGCAAGATCAATATCACAAGAGCACTGGAGCGAAGAAGGGACAACAAAGATGTAAGGAAGCGATACTCAAAGGTATGCCACTCATCCTTTCTTTGATAATAGATTCAATGATTAGTGCTTAGGGAAAGCACCATGTCCTTTCTTGTTTTGTTCTAGATCTAGGTGGATCTAGGGAGATCAATTTATGTCTGCATTTACCGATATTATCCAATAACACTGGATTCCTCTTTCCATTCTTATTCTTATCTTCTCTTAGCGTAGTAGATTCACACTGCTGATGTGCTCTCAAAGGGTTTAAAGGTAATACCTCTTTTCTTATTAATTCCAGGGTGGGTATGTTTCTTTCTTGCATGGATAGGTCCTTCAAACCTTCTTGCTCTCTTTCAACTTCAACAACTAATTCTCTTGTCTTCTGCTGCTTCGACTCAACTTCTCGTTCTTCTATCAGTCAATCTATTCTTCTAGCTATGAAATCTCTTAGTTATTGCTTTTTCTTTTTTGTGGCTTCTTCCTCTGCATTCCTTCTGGTCTGATCCTTCTTGATCCAATTTGTTCCTAACAAAAGAGGAAAAGGGGCATTGTTCTCAACAAACCTAATAACTTAAAATTCCTCTTCTATCGATGTTCCATGGATGATAACAGGTACATTAGTAACTCTTCCACATAGGGTTACCATATTTCCTTTAAACAAGCTTATCCTTCCCAGTGAAGGTACCACAGTAGGCTCTCCCAAAATTTCCCAAGTGCTTTCTGTCATAATATTCACTGGTGTCTCTTCATCCAAGACACAATCAATGTCGAAGTCTCGTATTCTTGTACTTATGCACTATTTTTCTTTCAAGATATCTAATAAACTAAAATCTTTGTGATCATCCATTACTTCGTTTAACTATACTAACATAGTTTGAGCTTTCTATGATTCTTTCTCTTTATGATTCTCTAATATTCTCTTATTTTCTTGACTCATGTTCATTTGTTCAACTTTAGCAATCATCCTTGGACAGTCTTCAACTCTATGACCAACTGTTTTACAACATAGACAAATAGGACCTGCACCAAGGAATTCCTTAGCAAGATGTCCCGATCTTCTGCCGTTATAACATAGTGTCAATCCTCTCTTCCTCTTGTATGTTCCCCATCTTCTGTTGTACTACGCACTGGGATCACAGTGCTGGACCTGCAATCCATTTATTAGTCCAAAAATTATTTCTATGCATAGGAATAACATATCTTTCTCTATTTCTATCAAATTTATTTAGATCAACTATTTCTTCTAACTGTACCCTATCTTTCAGACTAGGACAAAAGCTATCAAACATACCTAGATTCATGATTTCAAAACAAAAATTTCCACTTATCTTATTCTTATCAAATCATAAATATTTACCTCTTTCAAGATCTTACCTCTTTTCTTCAGATTGGGTTTCTTTCTTAGCACAGAGCTTAGCAAGTCAAGTGGTATACTACACACTACAACAATAGATCCATGCACAAATATTCTCTTTTCTTTACTTCAGTTCCCAACAATCACAATTTCAGGTCCCGACATCGGAACCATTTGTTGGCATAGGGGAAGACCCAGGGTTCAATGCTTCAAAAACACACCAACAAAACCCTAACTATCGGCCCTTTCAGAAACACCTACGAAGTAGGCAAAGTCTCACCCGAGGTAGAGGTAGGGGGGATTACAGGACTCAAGTGTCTATAACCAATATTGGACACAAATATCTGATTATAACACTTCACAGAGTACTTAGGAACAACACACATTAATTCATTAGCTTTATTCACATCGCAGATCAAACCCTAAGTACAGATTGACGCGGTAAAAATGACAAAATATACATCACACTTAGCATCATAAGTTAGATATAATACATTCAACATAGACAAAGCACTAAGCATTCATAGATCTATATATCATTTAGAATAATCAATGCACTAAGAATATGTACAACATAAATATCATAGCACAAAGAAAACCATCAACACATGATATACGTGGTTCACCCCAGTGTGGGGCTATGTCCACCAACTTCTTCTTCTTCTTTATTAAGCTTAAATCTCTTACATTCCTCTTCTCTTGTGCACTAAGCCACAGAGCCAAACTTCGCACCAGACAGGTTATTTGCACACTAGATCCACCTTCCCAAAATCAGATCAAGGCACATAACCAACTGCTCTATCAAGCACAGAGCCTTGCATACATGTTCTGTTTCACAAAGCAACTCAGAGTCACTTTCACTTAGCCAACACTTCCTCTTGCACTTAGCTAGATACCACTACTTCTACATTACATCCTTACATATTTATACTTTTACAAAAAGACCTAATCATGGGTAAACCCATGTTCCGACATTCCATAACCCATTATAAAACCCTAAAAACCCCATGTTGGGTCCATAAATCCCAAAAAACACGTGAGATCCGTGATCTCAGCTCCACCCGGGAACTCCATCTTCGACCAGCCCATAGAAGTCCAAAAGTGGTCAAACCCGACCAATGTTTCCTCAAAACTTGGTCGAGGGCCAACAATAACATAAGGGATCTTATTGAATTTAATAATCACGACCTTAGTCTTATCAGTATTAACAATCTATTGAGCACTCAACAAACCCTAAAAATTCTATGTCCTTTTATACTTTTTGGGTACCACTTGATCCTTTGCACTGTCTGTTTCCACTTCAGTGTATGAAACTGCCGCCTGTGTTTATCTTTTATGTTTTCATGTTTTCATGTTTAAATTCTACCTGAACATATAAAGAATCATCTTAAATTTAAAGGGAACTTAACAACTACTTGAGGAATCGACAGTCTAAAGTTATCCCCAATGCGCTTAGGAAATTCGGCATCGAGAAAGATTAAAAGTGACAAAAATTGCTTGAGAAGTTCAAATAAGCCGAGCAACGAATTTCACTGGCGTCGACAGAAAGAGGTCTCCCATTCGCATGAATAAAATCCACTAAAGATATTTCCGATGAACGATTCGTCCAGCATCGGCATAAAAACGAGAAGAGTAAGCATCATGCAAGGAGAAGAGTGGTATTGCCAATTGCCGACTCTCGAAATGATTTCATCTTTGGAGATTTACAAAATGATAATACTCAAAGAAAACCACGCATTAATTTTACGTTTGAACGCCGATACTCAACACCATCCCGACATCAACTATCGCAGTATCTAGCTCTTTTAGAGCATTCAACGTGAACAAAGTCTCCAAGTGCAATCCTTACCCACTAGCCGAGTTCTAGATTTTATGTTTTAAATATTCTAATAACCCCGAGTCAGTAATGCCACATCGAAATTTTTTAAAGGAACATATCAACGAACTTACAAAGCAACTCAAAAAAATAATAATTATAAAATCCCATAATTAATGAGAAAATTAGATAAAAAACACGGTAGATTTACATACAAAGAGGGAACGTGATACATTCAACTGTAAAACACTTTCAAATTTTCATATAATTAAATCCCCCATCGAGCTCAAGTTATATACAAATAAACACCACTGACGCATTGACTAACTGACTCAGTTACAGTGAGAACATGAAAACCCTTACAAAAAAAAGAGAAAACTATCAAGCATCACTTTGGAGAATGCAAAGCAAGAGCCCACCCATTATGTATCTCCTGCACACAGACCTTCCCCTGGAATACTCCTCGTGCCTTACAGTGTTTTATTTTTTCTCCTTTACCATCATCCTCTGCGCCTCGTGCAACTGCACGATCTTATCTTGTGCTTCTTGAAGTCATCTCTTGAGCCAAGCCGTTCTTTCTTTGTGACCCTACAGTACCAATACCTCCTGGTTCTTTGCCTCCAACTGTCTCTGCATTTCTCTATTTTCTTGATAAAGTTCGGCTATGGCAAGTTGGGCCTACTCTAGCTCCTAGATGGGACTCCCAACGGGAAAACCTAGTGTCTTTTACCTTCCATTTCGTCTCCCGCTTCCTCAACTGGTAGTCTCGACAGGCTCCTTCCAGATAGTGTGCATTGTAAACTCCTTAGCAACCAGGTATGCACTCAACTCAGTTTGGAGGCAGTCTTCTCCTCCCTTTTCCTTATTTTTTCTAGGCCTTCACCTCCTTCATGGTGTCTACTCCTGAGAGGTCACAACCCCAAACATATGTCCTTCATACATATTTCTCTCCACTCCCACCTCCTCTTGAGACACTAACATTGTTTTTGAGCAAAGGTATGCATCTCTTATTAAATCTTCAGGGACACTTGATGCCAATAAGAGCGAGTCCCAGGCACGCTGGGGCTCAGACCAGACACTCTGGCTACCTTGCAAACCCTGTCCCTTGTTTAAAGGGGATCCCATAGTGTGACAACATATTGGCTTAGAAATTTGCAGATAAGAAAAAGACTACAACATGGAGTTTGTCCAGAATAAGACTCACAAGACCAAAACTATCAATGTATAAACTCAGCTGATGCGTAGAATTCCCCAGAGAGCCTATAGAATTTATAACGGAATGAGGAAGAAAAATATAACGTGCCAAAGAACACTCATGCCTTGCAACAGGATGTCTTGGAAATTTAATGTGTCACAGCTTCTCGAGGGATGCAATCCAGGACGCATGAAATGCCACCGATCAGAGTTGCAGGGAATATATGATACGATCATTCTAATCTCTTTAAACTCCCCAACTTCCATTATTAATGAATGATAGTTGGCACACTTGGTGATATGGCTTCTAGAGGAATCACTCACCTCAACCTGAGGCATTTATCGAATTCCTTATTACGGTATCCGACCTTCTGGGAGTGTACGCGCACACGTTTGACTCTGGTATCGTTTCCCAGCCCCAAGGGTCAAGTGGCTACTGTGATGGTTCTGATGCTCCTATCTTTTGTACCTGATTTGCCATGCCATGGCATGCTGACATAACTCATTTAAACTAAACAGAAGTGGTGGCATGGAAAAGGACATCACATGTCATTCAAAGGGGCGATTTAGATCACGTAAGTATTAAACGATCGAGACTAACGAGCTCCATAGGAAAGATCCTCCCGACTACCGAACAAAGTTTTCTCTGTGACCTCATTGAAGAACTTGAAAGAAATGTCAAAGAAAAATCAATAGAGCAATAAAGGGTATCATAATCCCCGAGTTCGGCACCCCCGATAACTTCTCCGACCCGACCGACGTATTTGAGTTACACACCAAACAAGATTCACTATGGGCCGAAGAGTTCGTAAATATGGTCGAAGCGAGACCGAGGCAAGTGCAATGATTTGAAGAACATCCAATCAGATCCTGAACCATGCTACAGCCGTTGAACTCCAGTATAGTAAAGTAACAGGTGCATGCAGTGGACATCAGGGGGATATAGGTGGCTCTGATGGAACAACATAGATTTCGATGGGCCCAAACTTGTGAAGAACTGTTTATCAGTTGGTCCGAATATGAGAGAACGCACCCTTTTCAAGAGATATCTTGGGTTGACTGTTAAAGAAATTGTTAGAAGATGATGCCACGTGGCAATTTTTGTTTTTCTTAAAATGCACTTAGCCGTTAATTTCAGTTAAACTTTATATTATAAATAAATACATCGACCAATTAGTGAGAGGTGGAGGGTTGTTGTAAGAACTCTTTCTTTTTGGTTTTTAAGAATTATTTTGAAGCTGCTATGAATTGAGAAGTCCTTCTAGACCAAAGAGAAGCTATTTTCATCAAATGCATGTGATTGGACTTGGAGAAGAACTACTTCCTATCCCATTTCATGAACGATGTAGTAATGAGTAAGATAAATTAATTCTGTTGTCAAGTTATCTGGTGCAATGTTTTGATGTTCTTTGCTTTAATGATGAAGATGAATGTTGTGTTATTATGTGATGAATGGTTATGGTAGATGAATTATTTTGCTTGTCATTATCTTATTACATATGTGATTTCTTTCTGATAATTAGTTTCTCAGATAGTAATTGGATGCTCACATGGTTGATGTATTAGTACTAGGCATGTGGTATAGAATCATTGTCTGCATGGTTGAGGAGCGGGTTATACCAAGCTCAACCTCTTCCCCAGTAGTTAAAACTTAACCCTGTTTGCTATCAAGTTGGTCTATACTGGCTTTCATCTCTCATACCATTCCCACCCAAGAGAAAATACAGAAGAGAATAGTCCTACCTAAAGGAAGAACCTTCACAAGAAAACACAAAGTCCATCGATAATTTGGCCAGATCGTAATATCTGGAGAACCATTCCATCTTTAAACGCTGTAGAGTCTAATTGGGCCTTGGTGGTAGGTTTGGTTCTTACTGTTGAATCAAGGGATTTAAGACCCATCAACATAATTGGTGCTAGAAGGAGGGCCTGAGAATGAATGGCTGAATATATATTATATATAGCATTTCAAATAGCCTACAGATTCGTAACAATCCACATGCATGGCTAGTAATTCACAAGGCAACCCACACACATTGAGTACTCCTGAAGCGGGTAACTCATCCCAGCCCGAGGAAGAACAATTATTCCTCAAAATACCTTACACTCTTCCTCACGAGGAATTAAATCAGTTTAGAAGACTCACAAGAGCCTACGCCCATCAAATCAGTGTGTTTCCCTTAGCTCTGATAATTCCTCGAAGAAAAAAAATAAGCAGACTGGTGGTCAATATTCTTGATGAAGTTTTCGTACACACGGTAGAAGACTTGATAGACTTCACGATCACTGAAATCGAACACCCTCTGAATCTTATCCCTGAGATGCCAGCTGGTGATGTCTCTGAGGCAGACGACCTTTTGGAAGAAGAAGAGTTCAACTCAGATTCCGAAGATATGAAAGGTAATAATGACCATGAGAAGGAAAGGGAAATCCTACTTTAGAATAACCAAACTTTGTTGCCCGGATACAGCATGGCCATCCTTGAACAAGTACATAATCTTCCTCGACACCCGGAGAAGATGCTTCCCAAGTATGACCCTGAGACTTCAGGTTTACCTGAAGTTCATATCAAGAAGTTCATACTCACGATCAGACTTATGAATGTTCAACATGAAGACGTAGTCTGTAGACGTTTCCCCAACATGTTTGAAAATTCAGCTTCCACGTGGTATTTTAATCTACCAGTAGGATCTATCACCAGCTTGACCAAGTTCCATAAATATTTTCTAGATAAATTTGTAGAGGAAACTACTACGGGAGATTTGATGGCTGAGTTGTTCATAACCACCATGATTCTGAAGGAAAGGGTCAAAGATTTCAATCAAAGATTCACGACCATCTTAAACAAATTCTAGCTCGCGGTAAGACCAACTCAGGAGTTGCATATCGAGGTTTATGATAACATGCTCCCGACTTATATTTCTATGTTTGTAAAAAGAGCTACTAAGCAAAACCTAGCGCAAAATTTTGAAGAGGCAAAGACAATAGAATTCCATATGAAAGGATGTAAAGAAGGCTAGGCCTCCCTAGTAAAGAAAGAATCCCAGCCCCCTCCTAGGAGAGGAATCCTTTTGACTAGACCATCGAGGAAACCAACTAAACAGACTCCCGACAAGGGTAATGGATATATAAAAGATCTACAATGCATGGTTAATAAATTATCAAAAGATATCATAGACATGAAGAGAAATGTAGGAGAGGGAAACCTAGGCCAAAGGCCCTATAATCCTTTCTTTAAAAGAAACCCTCCTTTCAAAGCAATTGAACCTCCCCCAAATAACTTAAATATTGATCTAGGGAATGTTGGTTCTGATTCATTCTGTACTTATCATCAAGAAAACCACTCCAAAAGAGTCTACCCTCAATGGGTACATGCCATGAATTTGACGTCCAATCGGTTTCTAGATGAAGTCTCCCTGGCTGAACAACCAAGCAGTTCAGTTATGAATATTACTGGTCAGGAAGAGAATGACCCACCACGAGATACAACCATGCTGACATGGGACCTCGACCTGATCATGGCTTCTGATGACCTCTTTGAGTCTCAAGAAAAACCAGTGGAAGTTTTAGTGGTATAGACACACAGTAAGGGTCCACTTGGCTCGAAAGATACCGACACTACCCAGGCCTCAAAAAATAAACTAACTCTCGATCTCCCAAAAACATCCTTCTCTCTCGGTAAAAACCCTATAAGCATTCATACCCAGGAATCACCCAAACTAGATTACAACATGGTTGAAGATTTGAAGAAGCTAAGGCTGATATATCAGTTATGGACATATGCAGGATTCCTCAGTAGAAGGACTTTCTATTACAAGCTTTGAGCTCAGTAGAAAACCCGACGGCAAGTAATGGTCCGGAAAGAAATGTGTCTCCCACAGATCTGGTGGGAAAACCAATTGTGAAAACCTATTCGGGAGATAGAAAGGAAAATCCTATTGTGCCACCGTTCCTCTTAACGTTTGAAGTCTTCAATAGAAACCTTCACAACTGTTTGGTAGATTCTGGAGCGTCTTCCAACGTCATGACCTTTTCTGTTTGAAAAAAATTAAATTCCATTCCTCTCAAGAGTGATAAACATGTCATACAACTAGAAAGTACCCAAGTCAAGGTCATGGGAGAACTCAAATATGTGATGATCAGAATATCAACACACCCCACCTTTGTGCAAGTGATTGACATTATTGTAGTAGATATCCCAGAGGCATATGGGTTATTACTGAGTCGAGATTGGTCTTAAAATCTAAGTGGGTACTTCATTACAGAATGGGCACAACTTTGGCTACCATTGAAGGGATACAAGAAAATGATCAGAATCGATAGGGAGAGATATCTGAAACATACGGTCACTGATCTAGAAACCCCGAACGAACCCTCATCCATAGATTTCCCCATACCGGGCAATTATTCCTACGATTCCTACTTTGAAAACTTTGCTCCTCTATTGTCCGATGTTCCTCTTACCCAAAAATCTGAATTGGTTTTTCAAGATATGTCACCAATACCGACAGGAGACACCCTCTTCTATCAAAACCTCATGCTGGAGATTACAGGACAAAATATAGGAGGGAAAGAAATTAACAAGGGAAAGGAAAAGAGAAATTGTTGTTCAGAAATTTGGACCCTCTATTTTGATGGATATAGATTGCAAGAAGAGTCAAGAGCAGGATGCATCCTCATCGATCCTAAAGGTAAATTTCATTTCCTATCCTGTAGGCTAGAGTTTGAATGTACTAACAACACTGCCAAATATGAAGGTCTAGTACAAGGATTAAACAAAGCCATAGATTTGAATGCCAAAGAATTGAAAGTTTTCAGGGACTCTGAAATTGTTGTTAGAAAAGTAAGAAACCTAAAGAACTACCAATAGGAGGTACATAGGTTAATAGAGCACTTTGAAGCCTTCAATATTACAACGATCCCCAGAGAAAAGAATATTCTTGCTGACTCCTTGGCCACAACTACTTCCAAGATGTCACCTCTAGAGGATTATGAAGCCTCCTAATTCACTGTGGAGCTTCTCTACAAACCGTCGGTACCTAATAACATTTCTAATTGGAAATTCTTTGAAGGAGATGAACAAATCATAAAATTCTTGACCAACCAAGACAATTTCAAAGATCTCTCTATTGATGATGAATAATTCCAAGAGTAATCAACAGAAATCGATCATCGGACATGGCAACATATGGATAAATCAAAGGCTCACACAATCCCGAAAGGGATAGATATTCTAGAAAACATGTTTGATCTGAAAGAATGATTTAAGGGATCTAGAAACACAAAGACTGGTATCTCTTGTCCCCTACATGAAACTATAAACCTTGGGACCCTAGAGAACCCAAAGAATGTGAATTTTGATAAGACCATATCTAAGGAAGAAAGGAAATCTTATCTAAAATTGTTCAGACAATACCAAGATGTCTTCGCATGGTCCTATAGGGATATGAAAACATATGATAGCCACATCATTCAACACACTATCCTGTTAAAACCCGAAGTGAAACCTTTCCAACAGAAGCTCCAAAAGTATCATCCATCCCTGGAACCTCTCATGTATCAAGAGTTAAAGAAAATTTTAGATGCCAAGATCATTTTCCAGGTTAGGAATTCCACCTGGGTAGCAAATCTTGTCTCAGTAAGGAAAAAGTCAGGTGAAATCTTCTTATGTGTAGATTTTACGAACCTCAACAGAGCTTCAGAAAAGGACATTACCCAATCCCATCGATGGAACAATTCCTACAGACCGTATCTGGCTTGAAGATTTTCTTTCTACTAGATGGTTTCTCAGGTTACAACCAAGTTTTGGTTTCAGAGGAAGACTGTTTAAAAACCACCTTCTGAACCAAGTGGGGAACCTTCACGTATAAACACATGTCTTTCGAGTTAATTAATGTAGGAGTGACCTTCCAAAGGGCCATGGATTTATCTTTCCAGGGACTAATAAATAAATGTGTGGTAGTGTACCTAGATGATGTAACAGTGTATTCTAAGAATAGAGAAGAGCACATCCAACACTTAACTCAGATTTTCGAAAGGTGTAGGAAGTACGATATATCCTTAAACCCTAAGAAAACTATCTTTGGTGTCGAGGAAGGTAAGTTGTTAGGTCACATTATATTTCAAGAAGGTATTCACATAGGCCTGGAAAGGATTAAGGCCATAGATCAACTTACCTTTCCCCATAAAAAGAAAGCTATGCAGTCCTTTTTCAGGCAAATCAATTTTGTGAGGAAGTTCACTCCTGATTTTGTAGAAATCATCAAACCCTTACAAAAGATGATTCACAAGGATTTCGAATTTAAGTGGGATGATGAGAGAAAATATGCCTTCAACAATATCAAAGTTGATATATCCTGGGCCCTGGTGTTGCGAAGTCCCGATTTCAATAGATACTTCTCCCTTTATACTTTCGCCTCTGACCAATCGTTAACTGCAGTTTTGACTTAGAAGGATGAAGACAACAATGAGGCCCTTGTGTCATTCATGAGCACTAATCTTCAAGGATATGAGCGCAACTATCCTGCTATAGATAAAGAGGCCTATGCGGTATATAAGGAAGTAAAACATTTCAGGTCTTACAACCTCAAGAATCACACTAAAGTGATTGTGCCACACCCTGCAGTCCGATCCTTATTTACCCAACAAGAAATGGGATAAAGAAGAGGGAACTGGATGGCGGTAGTCCAAGAATTTGACCTAGATATAAAACTTTCCAAATTAGTAAGAGGGCAAGGGTTATGAAAGCTTGCAACTGAAGCCTAGGACCAAGTAAATGAAGATTCTAGATGGGAGAACAAAATGGAACTATGGTGTGGTGAAGTATCATACATCTCCCCAGGACAAGAGGTCGGCACCCCTGATAACTTCACCAACTCGACTGACGTAGTTGAGTCGCATGCCAAATAGGATTTGCTATGGATTGAAGAGTTCATAAAGATGGCCGACGCGAGACCGGGGAAAGTGAAACGATTTACAGAACATCCAATCAGATCCCGAACCATGCTACAACAGTTGAACTCAAGTCTAGTAAATTATCGAGCGCATGCAGTGGACATCAAGGGGATATATGCGACTCCAATGGAACAACACAGATTTCCATGGGTCCAAACTTGTGAAGAACTATTTATTAGTTGGTCTGAATACGAGAGAACTCACCCTTTTCAAGAGATATATCGAGTTGACTGTTAAAGAAACTGTGAGAAGATGACGCCACGTGGCGATTTTTGTTTTGCTTAAATTTCACTTAGCCATTAATTTTAGTTAAACTTTATATTATAAATAAAGACATCGAACAATTAGTGAGAGGTGGATGGTTGTTGTAAGAAATCTTTATTTTTGGTTGTTAAGAATTATTTTGAAGATGCAATGAATTGAGAATTCCTTCTGGACCAAAGACAAGCTATTTTGATCAAATGCATGTGATTGGACTTGGAGAAGAACTACTTCCTATCCTATTTCATGAACGATGCAGTAATGAGTAAGAGCAATTAATTTTGTTGTCAACTTATCTGGTGCAATGTTTTGATGTTCTTTGCTTTAATGATGAAGATGAATCGTTGTGTTATTATGTGATGAATGGTTATGGTAGATGAATTATTTTGCTTGCCATTATCTTATTACATATGTACTTTCTTTCTGATAATTAGTTTCTCAGATAGTAATTGGATGCTCACATGGTTGATGTATTAGTACTAGGCTTATGGTATAGAATCATTGTCTGCATGTTTGAGTAGTGGGTTATCCCAAGCTCAGCCTCTTCCATAGTAGTTAAAACTTAACCCTGCTTGTTGTCAAGTTGGTTTATACTGGCTTTCATCTCTCATACCAGTCCCACCCAAGAGAAAATACAGAAGGGAATAGTCCTAACTGAAGGAAGAGCTTTCACAAGAAAACATGAAGCCCATCGATAATTTGGCCAGATCGCAAGATCTGGTGAACCATTCCATATTTAAACGCTGTAGATTCTAATTGGGCCTCGATGGTGGGTTTGGTTCCTACTGTTGAATCAAGGGATTTAAGACCCATCAACACAGTCATACCCATATTGGAGAAAACATCCTTGATGATTCTTAGTTGGTTTTCAAGATCATGGGGACTCCTTTCCATAAGAACAATATCATTGGCATAAAGAAGAAAATTTATGACTATACCAGTGAGAGTAGGGCCGACACAACCTGCTTTTTCCAAGCAATCTTCTAACTTGGCAATGTATATGCCAAAAAGGGCAGGGGACAAGGGACAACCTTGTTTGACTCCGATATTGTAGTTAATCTCTTTTGACCAACCCTTAGTGTTTTTAAACTTAGAAATAACATTCTCATACATACTTATTGCAGAAGCCCTCAACTCCAGAGTCACTTTTGTCTCTTCCAACCTATTCCAAAGGTTTTTCCTAGGAACCATGTCAAAAGATTTTCTAAAGTCAACAAAACAACAAAAAAGATTGGTTTTAGTATTGCAGAACTCCTCTGCAATGATCCTAAAGGTAACAAGATGGTCCACATTTGAATGATATATCCTAAACCCGGCCTGGCCTTTAGGTCTTTTACCGTGACTTTCTAGCCAAAGGCTAATCTTATTTTCCAAAATAATTCCATAAAGCTTGGCTAAAATCGGGCTAATTAAAATCGTCCTATAATTAAAGGGAGTGTTTGTATCCCCATTTTTAAAAATAGGAACAATGATGCTTTGCATCCAAGGTTTAGGGAAGCCTTGCTTGAATTCTAAATTGAAGAGCTGGTGTATGTGAGAGATAAGGATTGACACTTTGATTTTAAAAATTTCATCTTGGTAGCCTTCAATGTCCTTAGCTTTTCCATTTGCAACCCTCTTTACCCCAAAATCTATGTCATCTAAAGAAAAAAATTATTCCTTTGTAGGGACAATAGGAATGATGTCCATGGAATTAGGGAACTCATAAATACTTTTAAGGTATGAATTCCAGTCCCTTAAGGAAATCCTTTTATTTTCTTTAGTATTGCATTTTAGAATTTGGCTCCAGAACTTCTTAGGATCCAACTTATATAGTTGTGAAAGTTGCTCTTGCTTTTTATTGATATAATACTTTTTTTCCTTTTAATTAGGGATTTTTACATATTGATCTTATCGAGTTTTAAGGACTCATTAGAATCATCCCTAATGGATCTCCCAACAATTTTATATTCTTTATCATACCAAGGGTTGGTTTTTCTATTATTCTTTTTATATGACACCTTGAAAGATAACTTGTTAATAGAAGTGGAAAGGGTAGTTGTAAAATTATGATAGAGTTCTTCAATGTTGTTCTTATAAGTTAGGAGATTTTATTTACTATTTAAATCCTTTAAGAAAATGTCAACTTTAGTTTTGTTAAAGAAAAAATTCCTTTGATTATCAAAATTATCTTCAATGGTGCTCCTATGCATGGAAAAGTTTAGAGTTAGGGTTAAAGGTTTATGATCAGAGTCATTCTCATGGTCATTTAAAAGGTCAAAAGTTTCTATTTGGTTGGAGACGGGGATATTAGATATCACATAATCTACAACACTACTACCTAGCCCATGAATACAAGTCATCTGGTTGGAGTTTGGCCACTTTATTACTCCATTGCAAATTATTAGGTCTTGAGAGCTACAGAGCTTGACCAAATTAGTACCAAACAAATTCTCAATTAGGTCTTTAGAGCTTCTTTTGTAGCTATTAGATAAAAAAATGTCCTCATCTATCCATAAAGGATTATGGTTGGAGTCATTACTTAAAAGAGTATCTTCTTTAGTTGCAATCCTAGCATTAAAGTCTTTGACCAGGAGGATATTACCTTCATTTTTCAAACTATAAATATCTTGTTCTAAATTATTATAGGGACAATTGTTATCTAGATTGTTTTTCTTATAAAAAGTAGAATTAATAGGTGAAAAATAAGAAATTTCTATATACATCTTCTTAGCATTGGTGTATGAAATTTCTATCCAAAAGCATTGATTGAGAGGGTCAATCTTATGAAGTTGAATGTGAGGAGAAATTATCTTTCTAATATAACAAGCTATGCCTCCTATCCCTCTACGGTGGGATTTTTTGTTCCATGCCGACCACAAGACAAATCCTTCTATGTTAGGGACCTTAGACTCCTCATGCTCCCAAGTTTCAACTAGAAAATTGATATCAATATCACTTGGGATCCAACTTATCATAGGACCTTTGCACCATGGAAAGCCACGACAGTTCCAAAAAAGGATCCCGAGTTTCCCAAATTCCTATTTATTATTATCCTTCTGGTCTCTATCCCTAACAATAGCTTTTCAATTTCTAATTATTGCTCATTGTCCTTCTTTCTTGGAGTCTTTTACCTTTTGAACTTCCTTCCTTAATTCAAATTGGTCTTCGGGAATGAGGTCTTCATTTATAAATATTCCTGACCCTTTTAAGCTCAGATATTTACCAAGTATGCTATATTTATGGTCATTACAAATTACTTTGACACATATCAACCTATCTTTGTGATCAATTATTTTTCCTAGCCTCTTTGCTTCTATGAGGTAAGTTGTATAAATTTTTGATTCATTATTTAATTCTTCTTTTACTATTGTTAGCGTATTCTCCTCTTGTTGTTCTGTTATACCAAAAATTATGAGGTTCAAGTCTCTTTTGTTATGCTCATGGTCCAGTTCGATTAGCTTATTCATTTTCTCTTTGATGGGTTTGATAACCAATTTGTTTTCCATATTATTGAGGGTCAAATTGTTGGTTAATTTTTCTTCTAGCTCTTTAATCCTATCTCTCAAGTTGTGATTTTCTTCAACCCCTCCTTCTTGGGTTGATTGTTTAGGTTTTTCCATTTCTTGAATCCTATCCTTCATTGTATGCAATTCACTCTTGAACCCTAAGAATCTATTCTCTATTTGAGTTTGAATGGTATCTTTAATTTTTTTTTTTTATCAATCCTTGCCTCTAGCTTTATTTGGAATTTTACGTTTCTTTCTTCACTCCGTTTTTCTAATGTTTCTAACTCTATTTGGATTTTGGCATCTCTCTCTTCTCTCCTTTTTTCTATTGATTCCATATAATTGTAAATGATCTCTAGGGTGATTTTGGGGGGCCTCCCTCTCTTAGGATGAGTTTTTGGAATAGGTGGTGGAGTGTTCATATTGAAAAGAAGAGAAAAAAAATGTAACAATTATTATTTTGGATTGACTTTATCTCTCAAATAAACTTTTACTTATGAAACTTAAAATAAATAATAAATAAAAAATATTTAAATCTCTTTAAGTTAATAGATTATAAATATATTTTAAATTAAAATTGAGTCAGAGTAAAAAGTGACTCACCTCATTTCACATGTCCAATTTCTCAACCACTTGAAGAAACCAAAAATAATTTCCCAAAACCGGAGAGAATTTCCGGAGAAACCGAGAGAAGCTACAAAGATTATTATGGGTAAAAAAGTGATCCAGATTTTATGAGCATAATGAAATGAATACAGATTATTAACATGTACTTAACACCAAATAATAGAGATACAATAAAATTGGTTTTCTATTCAATAACGAAATAAGCTGAAACTGTAAAATGCAGTGGAAACAAGCTTGCTGGAATGGCGACGGCTTATATCTGAGAAGAGATGTGATGACAATGCACATTCATAAGAAGAAGGTTACAATGAGGCTCTGAAGGCATTTTTACAATAAGCAAGAATGCCAAAAACCTAACCCTAGGAGATGAAGCGCCAAAATTCATGTGGGCCCCATTTGGGTAAGTTAGTACATCAACTTCTCGGGGTCGTAACTTTTGCATACAATCTCTGTTTTAGGAGTTTGATATCCTGTTGGAAAGGTATCATCGAGGAGATTCATTTTGGGGGCTCAATCATGCCTTTTTCCATAATTAAGGAGATAGATCTCGAAAAAAATTCATTTAGGCCCTCAAAATGGCCCCAGAAGTTAAAACGGCTAAAAATAGTAAATTGCCAAAATTATCAGAAAACTGTTTTGAGCCAGTTGGAAAAGGTGGGTGGCCACCGATATCCATCTATATCAATCCTCCCTCCTTAGGAAGAAATGGTCTCCATTGCGTTGAGGTCCCCCATCAGATGAGGAAATTTCTACTGAATTTGGCCCTGGGTGAGCCACTTGCCTTGGTGCAGGAGATGCCCTTCTTTGACGACTTGATAAAGCTGGATATTTTGTTGTCGAGTGCCCTTGATATGTCTGTCCACAATCTGATCATTGGATGCATGTTGTAGGCAGTCAGGGTTGATCTCTGTTGGTGTCATTTGTTCTACTACTTCTGAGGTGTCCAATAATGGTGGGAAATAAGGGCGAAGGAGATCCATGTTGAACATTGGGTGTAGACCAAGGAAAGGAGGAATGTTGAGCTCAAAAGAATTATCCCCCATGGCCTTGGTGATAGTGTACAACCCATAATGGAGTGGGAAAAGCTTTCGATGGGGTCCTGTAAGGAATTCTTTCTGCAAGTGCAACCAAACTTTGCCGCCCACCTGAAACTTATGCAGCACCCGATGTTGATCATGGCGCTGTTTGTACTTGTCATTGGACTTCTGTAGGATATACTGAACCTGTTGGCAGATGTGCTGGATCCGCTCAATGAACCGGGTGGATTTTTCATCTTCAGTTGGAGCAGGAGATGATTTGGTCGAGGTGACTGCAAGGGTAAGTGCAACATCTATGGGTCCGAATGGTTGGAATCCCAACCCCACTTGAAAGGGGCTATGTCCAGTTGAGCTATGCAGGGCTCGGTTGTAGCTATGATGGAAATAGGGAAGGATCTCATCCCATGTGCGAGGGTGCTTTGAATTATACATGTGAAGGACATGCACAATCATTCAATTTACAACCTCAGTTTGGCCATCTGTCTGGGGGTGGAAGGCTATGGATTTGGTGAGCTTGGTGTCCAACAGTGACTAGAGGCTCGACTAGAATGTGCTGAGAAATTGAATATCCCAATCTGAGACAATGGTTTGTGGGATTCCAAAATGTACCCAGACTCATTCAAAAAAGAGCTTTGTAGTGGACTCTATTGTGATGCTCTTCTTGCAGGCAACCATAATCGCCATCTTAGAAAAGAGATCAACAACCACAAAAACATAGTCATTTCCCCACTTGGTGGATGGGAGCCTTGACATGTAGTCCATTGAGATGGATTCCCATGGCCTGTTAGGAGTAGGAAGAGGGGTGTACAGGCCCTATTTCTTAGTGGTCAGTTTGGCAATAATGCAGGCAGTGTAAGAACTGATATACTTGCTGACCTCCTGTCGAAGTTTCGTCTAGTAGAAATGTTTCTGTAGCGTCGCCACTGTCTTTTCAATGTTGAAGTGTCCTGCCACCCGATTGTAGTGGGCTTCCCAGATTATCTTTGCTCGCTCACTTGATGGAACACAGATATGGCCTAGATGACACAACAACCCATCCTGAAGATGGAAATTATCGACAACTACGTTTGCACCCAACATTTGGTAGGTGGTGGCGAAGTCAGGGTCTATCTCATAGAGTTGGGGGAATCCAAATGTCTCATGGCTACAAGAGTCTAGCATTGTGGTGAGTGTTGTGAATGGCAGTCTATTGAGGCAATCAAGGACGCAATTGGTGCTTCCTGTTTTATACTTGATGTTGAGGTGGAATTGCTACAAATATGTGGACCACTTTTGATGGCGGTCATTCTGCAATTTTCCCTATGTCGGCATGAACTGAAGTGGCTTATGATCAGTGTGGATGACTGTCTCCTTCCCAAGAATGTAATGTCTCCCTGGCGGCATGCTTTCACAATGGAGTACATTTCTTTGTCGTAAGTAGGGTACTTACGGACAGTATCTGACAGTGTCTCACTATGATAGGCCATGGGGTGGCCATGCTGAGTGAGAATGATGCCCACAACATAATCTGAAGCATCTGTCTCGATCTCAAAAGGATGTTGCAGGTCTGGTAGTGAAAATACTAGGGATGAGCACAAGGGCTTCTTCAAATCATCGAACACTTGTTGTTGGGACCGACCCCACGCAAATTTCACCTTACCATCACCTCTGTTTATTTGGCTGAGGGCACATGCAATATGGGAGAAACCCAACAAGAACTTGTAGTAGAAATTGGCAAGGCCCAAGAAGCTCCGAAGCTTAGTGAATGTTGTTGGGGATGGCCAGTCACAGATGACTTGGATCTTGTCTGGATCCACATGTACGCCATGCTGATCAATGATGTAGCCCAGGTAATGGATCCTATCCATGCTGAAGGAGAATTTTTCCAAGTTGGCGTATAGCTTGTGCTACTGCAAGGTGTGTATAATCCGCTAAATATGTTGCAAGTGTTCGGCCCAAGTCTTGCTGTAAATTAGAATGTCATCCAGATACACCACTACAAAAGTATTGGTGAATGGTTGCAGGATATCATCCATCATCCTCATGAAAGTGGTTGGAGCATTTGTCAAACCAAAGGGCATGACCAACCATTCAAAAAGGCCTTCCTTTGACTTGAAGGCAGTCTTCCATACATATGTTTGTTCTATCGGGACTTGGTGGTAGCCAAACTTTAGATCAATCTTACTGAAGTATTTGGCCCCCGTGAGATGATCAAGGAGGTCATTGATTTGGTGAATCGGGTACCAGTTTCTAACTGTGATTTTATTCAGAGCTCGGTAATCAATATAGAGTCACTAGGTTCCATATTTCTTCTGTACCAACATGATTGGGCTCCCGCAAGGTGATGAGATGGGGAGGATGTGCCCTTTGTGGAGCAGTTCTTGGATCTATCACTTGATCTCCTCATTCTCTAACAAAGAGAAACAATAGATTGGCCCATTGGGTAGCAGTGCACTGGGGGTCAGATCGATGGGGTGCTTGACCTAGTAGTGCAGAGGTACCCTTGTAGGTGAGGAGAAGATATCCAAGTATTCTTCCACGACCTTATCTACTTGCTTATGTTGTGTAGAGAGGTCGGCTGCAAAGACCCTAGATGTGGTTGTGGTATTTCACTTATTCTGAGAGCGAATCACGAAGAAGACAAAATTCCCCGTCTGAGAGATGACCTTCCTACATTGCTTAGCAAAGATCAAGGAAATAGCACTAGGTGGGACTGCCTTGGGTATCCTATACAATTTCCTGTTCAAAGTAATAATAACACTACGAGGCCTAGACTCATATACAACATGACATTTCCATAAATAATGTTGGCCCAAAAGAACATCACAAACTTTGAGAGGAGCAACATCACACAATACCTCATCTTTGAAGGGATTGATGTCGTACGACAATCGACACTATTGGTTGATGCGGAGATCACTTCCTTGGTGGAGCCATCCAATGGTGTACAGTTGTGGGTGAGATGTTGTTGGCAGGGCCAGCCGCTTGACGACCTCTTTTGAGATGAGGTTCTTCTGGATACTGCTATCAATGATGAAGTGCAGTGGGGTGCCTTTTACCCACATCTGTGAATACAAGAAGCGCTCTCCTTCTTTTGGCTCATCTGGTTCACCATGATGGAGCTTGGTGGTAGCAATGGTGGCACTGGGTTCTGCGTCAATGATCCATCTTTCCCTTTCTGGTTCTGGCTCAGAGTCATAATTTTCATCTGATTCAGAGGATTTCAATTCGGCCACCAGTGACTGCTTTGAGCAACAGTCAGTAGTGTTATGCCAAGGGCTCTTATGGAAGTCGTGCCACTTCCCGGTATCTTTCTTTATCTTTTTGGTGTCCTTCTTTGCTTGTAGCTTGGACTAGTTTTCCTGATACTATCCATCTTTTCTCTATCCTTTGTTCGGTGGGTCGGGGCCGCCCTTTCCTGGATTTTGTTGTGAGGGGTTCCCAGTCCCAAATTTCCGCGTCTTTTATTTGAGCTTCTGGTCGATTTTGACGACATATCGGTAGGATGCGCCTAAGGATGAGATGTCTAGAAATTCCATTTCAGTCTGGATGTATCTATGCAGAGCACCGTGATACTTGAGCACTAGATGTCGCTCCGAATCTTTGATACCCAACTTGGTGCGCAAGGTATGGAAGATATTTGTGAAATCTAGCATTGCTTGGTCTCTTTCTTGCTGCAGTGTGGTCCATTTGGTATACAGGTCGTCCTAACTTTTGATAGGGTAGCATTGTTCCTTAATAGCATCCCTGAAGGATTCCCGGGTGGTCGTGATTGAAAATAATGAGGTTTCCTCTATTTCCTTTTGCTCACAGAAAGTTTCCCACGAATCTTTGACATGGGGAATGGCTTTGAGGAGCGCAAAAGTAATATTTTCTTTATTCGAAAAGTTATGGACATAAAAATACCCTTCTAGTAGATTCAACCACTTGTCTACAACATCTGCGTCTATATAAACTTCAAATATAGGAATATCGAAGTTTATTTGTACCTTGAAGGGGGTGACGCCTCCGTTCGAAGAAGATGTGTTGCCTGTTGATAGTCGCCGAAGGATTTGCACGAAACTATCCATCATCTCGTTCCTCTGTTGCATGAGGGATTCCTCAATCAATAGTTTGAAAGGATCTCCTATCCCATCATCTTTCTTTTATTTTTCCATGGGAGGTCGCTTGGGCGTGCGAGAGCTTCTTTCCTCAAGAGAAACAAGCTCGAGACCCAACTCTTTGTACTTTGACCTCGTTGAGGACATGCATTAAGACGACAAGGAGAAGACCGCTCTGATACCAATGATCCAGATTTTATGAGCAGAATGAAATGAATAGATATTATTAACAGGTTCTTAACAAAAAATAACAAAGATATTGTAAAACTAGTTTTCTATTCAATAACAAAATAAGTTGAAACTGTAAAATGTAGCGGAAACAAGCTTGTTGGAATGGTGGAAGCTTATCTTTGAGAAGAGATGTGAAAACAGTGTGAATTTGCAAGAAGAAGGTTACAATGAGGCTATGAAGGCCTTTTTACAATAATAAAGAATGCCAAAAACCTAACCCTAGGAGATGAAGTGCCAAAAGTCATGTGGGCCCTGTTTGGGTAAGTTAGTACATCAACTTCCTAGGGTTGTATCTTTTGCATACGATCTCCGTTTTAGGTGTGTGATAGCCCCTTGGAAAGGTATTGTTGAGGAGATTCATTTTGGGGGATAAATTATGCCTTTGGATATCATTGAGGATCTTGATCCCGAGAAACCTTCATTTAGACCCTCAAAATGGCCCCAGAAGTTAAAATTGCTAAAAATAGTAAATTGCCAAAATTATCAGAAAATTGTTTTGAGCCAGTTGGAAAAGGTGGGTGGCCACCGATATCCCTCTGGATCAAAATGGTAAAAATGAAAGAGAAGTATTATTCTCATATTGAATTTTAGAAATAAAATATCTCCTTCAAAACAATAGAGAAGTATTATTCCCATTCAAAACTGCAGAGATATAATTTCAAAACTATTCAAAACCACAGAGATATAATTTCAAAACCGTAGAGAAGTATTATTCTGTTCAAAACCGCAAAGAAGTATTATTCTCATTCAAAACCGCACATAAGTATTATAAATTTATGTTTAAAGGCTAGGAATTAAAATATAATGGCTTATATAAACTCTACATATAATTATAATTTATTTGTATTTATAAAAACACTTTTAGAGTTATTGAATATGAATAAGAATATATATTTTGGTTGTTTGTATTGTTCACAAAGTGTTTTTTTCAATTAATTATGTTGCTGCTTAAAGTTCCAAGACTAATCAAATTTATCATGATTATTTTTGTTATATATATTTAAAGAGTTTTTAAAATACTTTTGGATAAGGAAGAATAATATATATTTTGACTATTTGTATTATAATATTGGTTATTTTTATTTTATATATTTAAATAAATTTAAAATTATTTTTAAAGTTAATGATGATGCTTAAATTATTTTAAGATTAACAAGTTTATGTGCAAATAAAGGAAATGACATTAAATATTCTTTATAATTTTTTTTTTTGTAAGTGAGTGTAAGTATCTGTACTACTAAAAAATGCTATGATACAAAAAGGGGAACTCCCTAGTCTTTCAAAAAGGAAACCAACCCATGTGTTCTAGAGAGGCGTTCTCTGAGATAGCATAGGGGTATGGTTGGACCACGACCTTGGGAAACCGGTCCAGGTCCACCATATCCAGTTTTTGACAAGCTAATCAAAACAAAAATGTAAAAAAACACAAACACAGAATTGAGTCTGACCCCGCAACATGACTTGATCATTGGATAACTAGGCGCTAGTCCAGGATTATGAGATGCTTCTTCCCTTCATTCGCCTTGTCCTTGCTCTCCTCCTTCTGGACCACCGTGCGAGTCTTCTTGATACGGGCTGGTGCTCCATTCTTGTCAGCTGGCGTGATGTCCATATGATGGACACATCGAAAGTATAGGTGGAATTGGGTTGCCACTCGTTCCATCTTCTCCCTCTGGTCCTTCTAGTCCTCGGAAAGCCTTTTGTACTAGCTTCCAGGATGCTGAGGCGACTTAGGATTTATTTGAGCATTTTTTTGTGGTCCTTGTTATCCTTCAGGCTGACATCTTTCCTTTTTGAGCTCACTTTTCTTATTAACATCTTTGTTCACCACGCCATCTCCACCATCTTGTGGTGGAGGGTTTTTATGGGCTACGTGGCCCCTGGTTTCACTATATAGTCTACTTCATGAATTAGTTCCTCCCAAGCTTTTCCCTTGCATTTGGAAGTGATTTCCTTCTCCCACCATGTGATGGTCGCTTTTCCTTTCGATTCGACCAGTGTATGAAAGGTTCCCTTGGTGTCTCAGGCCACTTGTTCCATCCTTGAAACCCTCGTAGGGATTGTCAGAGGTTCTTTCCTCTGGGGGTTTCTTTTTCTGTGCATTCTCTTCATACGCACCATCTCGACTGGCTTGTGGTAGTTTTTTCCTTGAATTCTCCTCATGTTCCTATCGACACAGGGGTTCCTTCTTTCCCAACCCTTATGTTTGTAGTAGCTCCTATAGTTGCACTTTTCCTGTCTGCATCTATTCCTGGTGCTTCTTCTCTTATGGGATTTCCCCTACTGTGGAATCGTCCTAGCAATCATGGTCTGCCCGTAGAGGTAGTCCTTCCTATCCTTTTTCCCTGTCTCGGTATGTGTGATCATGATGACCCGACCATTATCCCCATACTGACCCTTTCCCCTGCTCGTTGTGTAACCAAATGTGTTATTCCACATACCTATGCTTGGGTGAGGTGTATCCATACTAGTCCATGGTAACACCTTTTGTCCTACGTCACTTGCAGCCTGCTGAATCCTATCTATATTTTCCTCCGTACTAACCCTGCACTTCCTCCTATTGACGTGACCTTGATGCCATACCCCCATCTGTTGTGTGGTCTAAGCCTGCATTATAACTTGTGTTCGAGTGTTGGGCAATAATATTTTGCATGGATCCTTCATGCCCGCCTATAGGCCTTGCACCTCCCTCCTCGATGTGACCTTCCTTAAGCTGTCGTCACGGTCTTTTGTCGCTAGTTTCATGCAGTTTGTTCTTAATTGACCATTTGAGATGTTTCTCTAGGTAATGTCTATCTCTGATCCTTCTTTGCTAACCCCTTCATTAGTGATTTTTTCCGCCAGGCCATTCTCTGGCCTGCATACCCAACACAACTCTACCGTGTTCATCATTTGAAAATTCTCCTGGATTTTTTATAGGGAGTGTGCCAAGCGCTAGTGCCTCTGAACTTTGCCCACTCTCGTGCCATTTTGGAGTCTCTTCGTTATGTTGATTACCAGAGTGGAGTCACCTTCCATGATAGTGTTTGTCATCCTTTAACAACTTAGAATATTGAGGCTGATCTCGAGGGCTCCAAATTTTGCTGCATTGTTGGTTGAATTTACCATACTCCCAACGTACAACCGAATTATGTTACCACCACTATCCCTGATTACCCCTCCCATTCCTTTCATGCCTGGGTTTCCTTTTTCCACCATGTCGAAATTCAATTTGAGGGACCCTTCTAGAGGGGGATTCCAGTTGCGCTCACCTATTTGGAGTTTTGGTGGTTGTCCTACTTGTGTGCGGTTGCGCCCATCTTTTAGGTGAAAATATTATAGGACTATAGAGTCATGGCCTTCAATTTTTTCTTTCCCAGTCTGGCAACTATGGCTCTGCACCGTTTCTCTTATCATGGAGATTATTTTTTCCTTGAGTTTTCCTTCCGGAAGGCTTTCATTCTTGAAGATGTGTCAATTCCTTTCTTTCCATATTGTCAAAATGATCATCCCCGGAATGAGATTCCAGCATAATTTCACCTCTTCATTTTCACTGTAGCTCTCATTCTAGTTGTTGATGGTTGTGCAGATGTTACCTTAGGTCCTATTGGACTGTCAAAAGATAACTGCCGCCGAGTCCCAGATCTCTGTTGTGTAGTTACATTCATCGAGGAGATGATTTGTTGTTTCTTCCCTAGCTTGACAGCGGTGGCACCATGACAAGTCTATGAGGCCCCTTTTCCTTAGGTTTTTCCAGGTTAGAATTCGGTTGTGAATTACTAACCATTTTTTATTTTTTATTTTTGGATACTGGGGGCTATTCCAAAGCTTATACCATTGTTGCACCTGGTCTTCTTGGTCCTGGTCTGCGATGTAATCTCGAGCTTCTTTCAAGTTGAATTCCCCGCCATTTTTCTAGCCCCATCTTAATTGGTCCTCTTCTTCCGAGATTGCAATTTTCCTTTTCCCTAGTTCCTCCTCCACCTGTTTCACAATTGTTGTGGTCCGGTCTCTATTTTTTAAATTGAGCTTGTCACGGATTCTCCATATGTTGCGATTATTTCTTGCTTCTAGCAGTGGTGGAATTTGGTTTTTCCTTGCATAGTCATGTCCTGTTGGAGTTCCTCCCTGTCTAGATTTTCCATTCTAGGTTCCTGTTGCCAGGCATCCTCCTAGAATTTGGCAGTTTTACCATTCCTCACTACCCAAAAGATGTGTGCCTGGATCCAGGTTTTATTGATCCAAGATAGATTCCAGATGGCTGATCCCTCCCTGGTGCCCGTAAAATGAATCATGTCCTGTTAATTTATGTTTGGGGCATACTTGGATTTCCAGAGGTTTTCCCATGGGGTAGAAGTTTCTTTAAACCATCTCCACCAGAGTTTCACCCCGTAGGCTTCGTTGGTTACTTGTGGGTCTTGTAGCCCCAATCCTCCATTGCATTTTGGCATGAAAACCTTCTCCCAGGTCACTAGGGCCCATTTTTTCTTTCTTTTCGCTCCTTTCCATAGGAAGTCCCTTTGGCTGCTCCTTATTTTTTGTAGTATTACTTTGGGGGTGGGAAATACAGACATCATATAGGTTGGAATTGCTTGAAGAACCATCTTGGTCAATATAAATCTCCCTACAAGGCCGAGGGATCTGTACGTCTAATTTTTCACCCTCTCCTATAGCTTGTTGAGCACTCCTTCCCAAGTTGCCATTTTGTATGCTCTGTCCGTTAGGGGGATTCCCAAGTATTTGGTTGGGTGTGTTTTTCACTCAAAACTCAAAAGACTTGCCAGGTTTCTTTGGATTGTAGGGTTGGTGTTGAAAAAGTAGTTCATAGATTTGGAATGATTGATCTCGGCTCCCGAGGCTTCCCCAAACTCTTCTAAGATTCTTTTAAAGGTTTTTTCTTCCTTGACCGTGGGTATGCCATGGAGTATGGTGTCATCCACGAACTATTGGTGTGTGGAAGTGGGGCAATTTTTGAAAGGTTTGAGGCCTGTTATTTCTCCTGCTATTGTTGCACTTTTTATGCTTCGACTGAGACCTTCAATCATTAATATGAAAAGGAAGGGGGATAGCAGGTCTCCTTGTCTAATGAATCTAGTAGTATAGAAGGGTTTAGATGAGGCTCCATTTATTAAGAGTGAGTAGCTTGTCATTGAGACTAGGCTGACAATTCAGCTGATCCAGTGTTGGGTGAAACCAAAGGCTTCCAGAGTCTTGATCATGTATTTCTAGCTAATTTTGTCATAGATTTTGCTAGGTCAAGTTGTAGTATCATCCCCCCTCTCCTATGGATTTTTAGGGTGTGGATTAAATCATGGGCATGGATGATGTTGTCCATGATTTTGTTGGACAACTGAGAGGGGGGGTGAATCAGTTGTTACCATGCTTAAATAATTATACCTATTTTAAACTCTTTACAATGTACTCAATGACAATCACAAGAATGCAGGGAAATAAGTAATAGCAAATTCAACACCAGTCACACATATGAGATACACAGAGACAGATATTTCCTGAGGAAACCCATAGAGGGAAAAAAAAACCTCTTCTTCTTTATATGATAAGTAATATTTACACTCTTTACATTATCATACATATGAGCACCAACTCATAATGAGGCTGCAACCTCTGTTTTGCAAGCTGCTAATTGCTGAGAGCACCAACTCTCTGGTTTCTCTAGCACCAACTAGAAGGAAGCACCAACTCCCTGGTTTCTCTAGAACCAACTAGAGGGAAGCACCAATTCCCCGGTGTTCTAGTAGCAACTGGATGGAAGCACCAACTTTCAATCATACAAGCACCAACCTATAAAACAGACAACAATAGTTCTCCCTTGCACCACCCTGCCACCCTAGTTTCTCTGGCTCCAACCAGATGGAAGCTACAACTCCTTTTATTCAAGAACCCACTTGAACCTCTGAGGACAACAGTCCTCCCTAGCACCTCCCTACCACCCTGAAATATAAATATTTTCTATTATGACTTATTACAGTGATATAAGTTCTTCAGTGGCTTACTGGTCTCATAACTATTCTGCTACACTGCGCTGCTATGTTTGCATCAGTTTCTTCTGCACACTCCTTGTGCTTTCTGTTCTTTTTCCTTTTATTCTCTCTGCACCATGTCTCTTCAATGTACCATTCCCCTTCTGTGCATTTCTGCTGCTGATCTCTCCCCCTTCTTCACACCTCAATCCCTAATAACAACAACAACCCTCATCTCTTCTTTGTTCTGCATACTTATAGTCTCTTTCTTCCTTGTGCATGCTATCTCGCCATGCTTCTACATGCTTCCTCCATCTCCATTTCTCTGCCTAATCATCATGGCAACTCTTCAGCTTCTCTCACCATTTATTTCACACATCCATCATCACTGGGTGTTATGTCGAGATTCCTCAACTTCTCTGGTAGTTGAGACTCTTCGTCTTCTCTGTCATAGACGAGCTCATCCTCTGCCAGAAACCATCATTTGTTTCTAGCAGTTACACTGTGAAGTGCAACATTAGCCCTCCAATCTTATTCAAACTCATCTACACCGTTGAATTGACTTCACTGAATCTTACATTCATTTCACCATTTCATCATTTCGACATTCGACAATTCAATATTCGTGTGATCAAGTGTCTTGACACTCTAGGTCACGAACCCTGAAATGGAGTTTGTCTGTGACATTTTTCAACTTCAGGTTTCATGATTTCGAGACTCCTTTGATGAAGAGTCTTTACTCTTGACTTCTCCTACTCCCGGTATCTGAAATCCCAGTATCCAGTACTCCAAGCGATGCGCCTATTTTGGGTTTTCACATTTTGGCACTTCGGGACTCCTAATGATGTGAGTCTCTGACATCTCCATCTCCCAGTAACTGAAATCCCAGTATCCAACACTCCAGGTGATGCACTTGTTTTGGGTTTTCACATTTTGGTACTTTGAGACTCCTAGTGATATGAGTCTCTGACATCTCCATCTCCCGGTAACCAAAATATCGGTATCTGAAGGTCTGAAATGGAGCTTGGTTGCACTATCTCTGATCATTTTGGCAAATCACATTTCAGCCTTTCGCGATTCTTGTGATGAAGAGTCCTGTCACTCGACTCTTCCAACTCCCAGTATCTGAAGCTCCAAAATGGAGTCGGATCAACGGTCCACACCCTTGATGATTCGACAGTTATTCTCTGCCCTAGGGCTTCATCCTTTGGGACTTTGAGGGAGTGATAGTGATAAAACTCCCAAAGAAAAAACTCCCAGAGTGAGGCCAGTCTTGTGTCACTCAATGACATGTCATGACCTGAGTGGCTGCCATGTGTCACTCAGAAATGTGAATTCTAGTGGTCTGAAATGCCAAATCAACTTGACACTTTTTGTTGTTTGATCATGCCACGTGTCATGGTATTCCACCTATCCTTTCTGACTTGGTCTGCCACATTCTCTTCCTGGAATTGTTGGCCCAGATCACTTCACAATTTCGCATATTGTGATTTTGGGTTTCGCGACTTCGGGAGTCCTGTAGTAAGAGTTCTTGACATCCCCAACTCTCGGTATCTGAAATCGTCCTCCTTCTTTCGGGATTTCGACGTTTCACATTTTACGATTTCGGGACTCCTGATGAGTGGTATTTGACATTTCCATTTCCTGGTATCTGAAATCCTGGTAGCTGAAACTCCAAAATGGAGTTTGACCAACACTTCGATCTTACCATTCGATTATCGTTGCGCTGCTGGTCTTCCTTGCCTGCTTGTTTTCCATCAAATGAACAAGCACACCTTCACACTGCGTTTGACTCTATGTTAATTCCTTCTGAGCTTACTTTGTTCATGTTTTTCCATCGATGACAAGCATACCTTCCTGTAAACATGCCAACGATATCCCCCTTTGGCATTGATGGAAACCCTAAATGACTGCACTAATTTGTTTGGACTTCCAACTGTAGCATCAGGTCCAGACCACTTCTTTTATTCCCCTTTGACATCAATGTCAAAGAAAAAACATGCTCCCCCTGAGCTGTTGCAGTATTTTTAGGAGGTATCAGATATTCAATCAATACATAACTCCCCCTAATAAGATGAACTCTCTTAGGTGTGAGATGGGATGACGCCCAGCTTCCATCAGAGATATTCAAATGGTGTCTTGGCTAGGGGTTTAGTAAAGATGTCTGCAATTTGTTCTGTGGTTGAAATGTAATGGACCTGAACAATCTGATTGGTGACCTGCTCTCTCAGAAAATGGTATTTTATGGGAATATGTTTGGTCTTGGAGTGGAGTACAGGATTCTTAGACACACTGATGGCACTAGTGTTATCACAATGAATTGGGATCGGTGCTACGTATTTTACCTCCAAGTCTGCAAGTGTATGAATCATCCATAATACATGAGTGCAACAGGTAGCAGCAGCAGTGTACTATGCCTCTGTAGTCGATAAGGAAATGGAACCTTGCTTTTTACTAAGCCATGCTACTAATGAGTCACCCAGGAAGAATGCTCCTCCACTGGTGCTTTTTCTCTCATCAACACAATTTGCCCAATCTGCATTTGAATAGGTAGTTAACTGAAAATTCTAATTTCTGGGATACCACAGATCATAAGTCATTATTTCTTTCAAATACCTGAATATTCTTTTGATAGCTTGCAAATGACTCTATTTAGGTGCAGACTGATATCTTCCTACCATTCCAACAACATGCATTATGTCTGGGTGAGATGCTGTGATGTACAATAGGTTGCCTATCATTGACCTATATGAACTTTGATCAACATCAGGTGAGTCATCATCCTTTCTTAATTTGCATACAGTTACCATTGGTGTGCCCACAAGTTTAGAATCTTCCATTTGAAACTTTTTCAACATTTCTCTTAGATATTTTTCTTGAGAAATGAACATCCCTTCAAACCTCTGAGTAATTTGCAGACCAAGAAAAAATGACAGTTCACTTATCATAGACATTTCAAACTTAGACTCCATGGCAGAAGAAAACCATTTTACCAATGAATCCTTATTACATCTGAAGATGATGTCATATACATAGACCAACACAATGAGAAAATCATTACCCTCTGTTTTGATATATAGGTTGCTATCAACTATTCCTCTCTTGAATCCTTTGTCTTTGAGATACGTATCCAGTCTGTGATACCAGGCATAGGAAGCTTGTTTTAATCCATATAAATCTTTCTTCAGCTTGCATAGTAAGTCAGGGTTATCAGACAGTTCTAAACCCTCTGGTTGTTCCATATAGACTTATTCATTTAAATATCCATTTAGAAAAGCTGACTTGACATCCATTTGATAGACTTTAAACCTTTTATGACAAGCATAGGCAAGAAATATTCTGATAGCTTCCAACCTTTCTACGGGTGCAAATGTTTCATCAAAAAACAATCCTTCTATTTGAGCATAGCCTTTATAGACCAATCTTGCTTTATTCTTGACAACTTGTCCCTACTCATTCAACTTGTTCTTAAAGATCCATTTGGAACCAATGATATTCTTACCTTTCGGTCTCTGAACGATTTCCCACGTATTGTTTTTCTCAATCTGATCAAATTCGTCATTCATTGATTTAACCCAATGCTCATCTTTGCTAGCTTCATTAAAATTCTTGGGTTCCAGCATGGAAATGAAAGCTATATGTGATTGTTGAGTGTTTTTGATTAGCTTTCTCCTGGTTTGCACACCTTTGTCTTTTTCACCATTTATCTGACTTGCAGGATGATTCTTTTGAGTGATTCTGGAGGAGGAATTTGATGTTGTCTACCGATTTGAGTTTGTCTGAGTGTCTGTGTCTTCATCTGATTCAGAGTCTTCGTTTTCTGATTCTTGGACCTATTCATCTTCTTCTCTATGTTGTTGGGAAATAATACCCTATGGACTAACAAGCTAGGGCTGAACTTGTACGCAGATCATGACCTTAAAGAAAACACTTTTAACCTAACACCCCAATACTCAAACCCCTTTTTTCACACACAAGCATGGAAAAGACCTACTAACCTTTTTCTATCGATGTTTGATGTAGATCCTCCGTTGCACTTTATACGCTTGTTTTCGCTACTCCTTCCAAAGACAATCCTGCAATCAAAACAAAGCACTATGCATGCATGCTATTTTTCTACCTATGGGTTAGAGATTAAGCATTATTCAAATAAAATATATATCACTCGTGAATTGGGACGAAAAAAGTATTCTTTTATTAATCTCAAGATGAATCAACTTACAATAATGATAGAGACCGACCACCATTCCTCGATCTTGATCCTGGGCTCCTCCTCTTCTTTGTCCTCCAACTGCTTTGCTTGAATTCTGCTTAAGCTTGGGGAAAGGCTAAAGGGTTGGGACAAATGGATTCGGAAATTGGGCAGAGTTTCTTTTCTATCTTTTTCCTCTTTCCAAATAGTACCCCTACCCCTCCTTTTATAGGCTAGAAGGAGCTAGGGTTTTGGACGAACTCTCAGCCATGCATGGCTGGGAGTTCTAGTTAACTGACCCAAATCTTTTCGTCCTGTCAGCAACTTTCCTATTTTTGTGCTTTGTTAGGTAAACACGGGCTATAGTAGGCCAGCCAGCGTTCCAACGCGGGCAGTAGTAGGCCAGCCAATGTTCCAATGCATGCATTAGTGGGTTAGGGCACGTTTTACTTGATTTAAGAGGATTTTCAATAGTTTATTCAGCATGGCTTTGGCAAGGACTGGATATGAGTAGGCCCGATGCCAGGTGATCATGTGTGGTGCAATTTAGGGTTATAATAGATGCCCCCTAATTTTTGAGGTCAGAAGATCATCTGATGGCCGAAATACATTACCAATTGTTTACCAATCTGTATTGATGTGCTGAATGAGTGAGCCCAGGAATCAAGAATCAGGAAGTACCGTCTACAAAAAAAATAAAATCAAATGTCTCACCGAGGCGGGCATACCCATGATTGGGATAAAATAGAACCATGGCTACCAATCAAATACAATGTAGATCCATGTCAAATAACTATAAAGAGTAGCTGCGAACAATACACAGCGGAGCTACATCTCGAAATCAGAAAGATATACGTATAAAGTATCCATCTCCCAGAAGCTGATTCGGTCTGATGGATGTACTTCAGATCTCGAGCAACAACTTCAAAATCTTCTCAAACTCAGGTAGGAGTGTAATATGAGTGTACGACTGCGCTACCCAGAGGTCTTCGACGGCTCGTCGATTATGGACTTGATAATCTTGATGATCGGACTGAAGGATTCAGTGATTTCGAACAAAGACTTGATTGGACGTTCAGGATGGCCAGGTATGTGGACAAGTGACATAATGCAGAGGGGCTGACTCAGGCGTAGTAACAAAATTCCCTTGGATAAAAGCACGACAAGTGATAAGACTCAGGCACCATATCTATTAATCATAAGTCTACGAAGCAGGAGGCAACGCAAACTCTTCATATGTTTGGAAGAGTAACCAAACAGTGGAGGACACAACTCTGTATAGCGAGAAAAGATTCCTAAGGTCGTACCACATCCCATAGTCTGATGAATCAAACAGACAGATGTGCTTTATCCAAGGGTGACTCATGATGCTGCCAATAAAGAAAATACTTTTCCCATCCTCTTTTTTGGGTATATTTGATTTTTTTGTTCTTTTTGTTGATTTTGAAAAAGGAATAAAGGAATATTATGTTACAAGGGAGGAACGAGTATAGAAAACATACTATTAGCGATATTTCCTGTAGAGGGGATTAGATAGAAAAAGAAGGGGTTAAAAACCCATTTGTCCTAAGTTTTGGGCGATAATGCACCCATGGTAAGCGACGAGCAAGTCCGAGCGGTCCCGATTCGTGCGCCCAGATCAACGGTGCGTGTTGGATTCCGGACCCCCCTTGCCTTTCTACCTTTAAGCGGGGGGGGGGGTCCGGAATCGGGGGCGCACCTCTCCAATGGCTCAGATCAGCGCGCCCGGATCAACGACGATGAATACCATTCCGGAGCCCCCCCGCCTTTCTACCTTTAAGCGGAAAAGGGGGGTCTGGAATCCCATATGCAGCTTCCCGACGGCCACGATCGAGACGCCCAGATCAGCGGCGCTCGTGTAGTCCCGCCCTTCTCAGCTTCCCTGTATTTAGCCAGGAGTGGGCCCATTTTCCCTCATGTAATCCCCCTTTCCACCTTTCCCGTGCTGCCATGTGCCCTCCATCCGCCTCCCCTCCTCGGTCCACATGGTTCTCTCTCCTCTCATCATCCACTCGCTGTTGGCCACGTGTCCCGTTCTTTTCCACATCAGCCGTTCACCTGAAGGCGAGTTCATTTCTCTCATCTTCCTCTCCTTCCACCTGATGTCTTCCACCATGAATCATCCTCCATCATCCTTCTCTCTTCTCGTCACTCTTTCCACATCCTTACAACCCGACACCACCATTCCACCACCATTCTTGTCTTGTTCTCATCCTCCGCACTAGCCTCCATGCGAATCTCTCAATCTATTCAGTTATTCCAGGTGGCAGCGCGAGAGAAGTCCTCCTTATCCCGAAATGTTGAGTTGGCTGGGCCGTTCCCAATCCCAAGAAGTAGTTATTGAAGCGGTTGAGGGTGGTTAGACATCGTCTCCACCATTATGGGGACGTCCTGCAATGAATTAAAGGCACGTCGATTCACCGATGTAACTGTCAGAAGATCGATCGCATCTGCCATAAGTTGCATGATTATTCAAAGATTGCGGCCGCAGAGTGTCAGAAGGCATGCAGACGCAAAGCCTTCAATGCAGTTTCTTGGTTCCGCTGTTGTTGTTGTTTTGAGTATATGTAGGAATTTTTGCCATTTTTGTATCTATCGATGGTAGAGCTAAGCTCTCGACTGTAAAGTTTTAGCGACATTCTGGTTTCCGGGTTATGCCTCTGTGTTTGAGACTTCTTGGTTTATGACAAACAGTTCTTCTTTTTACATCTTTGTTTCATCTCATGCCGGAGTGTTCACAGTTGAATGATTCACGTGGATTGTTGCAGTTATGTTATGATAAAGGATTTGTCGTGGCATTTTTGTACTCTCTGGTTTTCTGTGTTTGAACATAAAGAGACTTTGTGTTTGAATGCTTTCTCTTCCAGTCTATTATGAACATGATGTTTATTGTAGACCTCTGCATCCTTCTTGCATAAGTCTTCCACCTGCTCACCTTTACTACGACTCACTGTTTGGAGTTTATCAAGACCTCGTTCACGCATGCCTGGCCTAGTTTCCGAGTTGAGATTGTATTGTTCTAAGTTTCCTTCCATCTGATCACCCCTTTAAAATAAAACGTGACATTAATCTGATGGGCGTCGGGCTCTGCTCCTGCTAGCAATCCAGGGGTGACTTTCGGCTCCAACATTTCTGGCGCCATTGCCGGGGACGATGTTGAATATATTCCCTGGGTTTGAATGACACAGATTAAGCTGATTTCTGAAGGTGCATCAGATATCAGAACTGGAAGATTGCTTCTGTGCACCTGGCGACTCCACTGTGACGACTCCGCTGGGGAGAACCTGTTCTATCAATTGTGGCTTCGAGAGGTAGACATATGAGGTCTAATCCACACTCGCCTTTGGCCACACCAGAAGAATACTTGGAAGCAGTGCACAGAAAGGGAAAGAGCTCTGTAAAAGGAGTTTCCATCGCTGAAAAAGGTAATACGCCATCCCCTTATGTGAAAACTCCATTTTCTTATTCTCAGCTTCCTAGTCATACTTCCTCTGAGGTTTCCCATTTTCTGAACTTCGAGAGTGTTCCTGCTGAGTTTTCCCCTCCTGGTCTAGTATCAGAGAGAGATATCCTTGTCACTCCCCCCTCAGGAGGTTTCACTACTCCTCCTTTGATTACTACTGCTGCGCAGAGAGAAACACCTGTACACTCAGGTCTCTTAGACTTCTCTCTGTTTTCCCCGTCGTCTCCTGTGAGGACCTCTCTTCCTAC
>ML792100.1:82585-118538 GCA_009831015.1 Picea engelmannii | reverse complement strand
AAAAAGTGACAAAAAGAGGCCAAAAAGTCTATAAATAGAAGCTGGCAGCTCATTATCACCATTGCTGATTTGGAAATTGACTCTGGAGCCAAAAGAACCCCTTTGCCAAAGATCGTGATTCTGGGAGCTACAGTGGACGAAACAAACTTCTGCTTGGACCAAGTAAGTACAAACTCCCTCATCTTGCAATTCAATGCTTAATTCATTGCTTTTAAGTTGGTTTTCGGGGTGGACGTCGACCTCCAAGAGGTTGGCCCTAGGCAAAGGCGGGTTGTCCAGGGACAGCCCGTGGGTACCCGCGTGCAGAGCCAAAACTGCACGAGGGTACCTGCGACTGTCGCCTCGACAGCCCGCGGGTGCCCCCCCGCGTGATGGAATTTTGATTGAATGAAGACTAAACTCCCCTTTTTTTGTGTGTGTTTTTGGCAGGATGTATGTTCAGTGGAGAGAGAGGGAGCATGAGGCTGCCAATGAGGCAGTGGATGCAGATCCGAATGTTATGGACGTGCTGACACAGTGTGGCTTGGTAAAAAAATTTCTGTGTCCGTTTATGCATGCTCAACCCAGGCTATTGAATGCCTTGGTTGATTATTGGCACCCAGATGTAGAGGCCTTTATGATAGAGGGGAAATCCTTGGTGCCCACCACCGAGGATATCTACTTTTTGATGGGCCTCTCGAGGAGAGGGGAACCCGTCAACTTTCATACTTTTCCTGCGGGGCCGAGCAAAGTCTCAGAATTGATAGAGGAGTACTGTGAGGATGGGACCGATCAGAGATCTTCCTCGGTTCCTGTGAGTAGGATTACAGCCTCGCCCTCCAGACCATTTTATCACTCATCGGGCGGATTACCGGCTCTGCGGCCGTGCATTAGGCTTCGTGCGCACAGATGAACTGTGCAATTCAGTGCATGAATGCACAAATTTTTGACTGGAGTACCACATTACTAGCAAGCATGAAAGGTCAGTTGACATCTTGCAGACAGCAGACGCATAGGAACTTCGAGTTTGGGACCATCCTATGTTCGTTCTTCTTTGAGAGAGTTCCATGTTTCAGTCCTCGGCTGACAATATGAGGACATCTGGCGAATTTCCCCGCAGTGTGCAGATGGGCAACGTTTCTGCCGCAACAGGGTGGTGGAAGGACCATAGAGGCCTTCAACGATGACTTTTTTGCATGGCTGTCATGACAGATCCCGGCTATTGAGTATTACCCATATGCAGGGATTGATTTTTCCAGAGATCCATCGGTACCAGTGCCTCCTGGTGAGGAGCGAGGGGAGATGGGTAAGTCTCCACCTATCTAGTTTTTTTTTTTTGTTTACATATGTAATTTTTATGTCTTTTTGATATATATATCATGTTTTTGTATAACAGAGTTTTTGATGGGTGAACAATGTATTGCGTGCAGATGTGGGACCCGTGCGACCTGTCGATTATGCTCGGAACAGGCGCTGCCCACGGCCAGAGGCCGCAGCTACCGCCGCCGGGGGAGCAGCAGTGGCAGGGAACCTCCCAGCAAGGGAGGCCGAGAGGGTTCTTAGGTGGATTGAGCGGAAATTCACTGCACTCACTTGTACAGTTCCCATGGCAAAGATAGAGGACTTGCCACCCTCCTTGCAGACTCATATTGTGGGGGTACCTCGGACATGGGTCCGATTGTTTAGGCATTTGGGTCAGGCTGTATTTGAGTATAACAGGGCCCATAGGCCCTGAACAGACTTGTAGACTTTTATGTGCCATGAGCACTGATATGTATCTATTTTTTGAGGGCATAAGCCCCAGTGACTCGTTATGGTTCCCATTTTTTGAGGCACTTACGCCCATCTATGTACTCTGAGGATTTTATCATGTTTATATATGGTTTTTATTTCTTTTTTGTGTCTTATGGATTATGTGTACAAAAATGTATTTACATGTGTGTGATCATGATCTTTTTATATGTGAGCAAGATGTCAATCTAAAATGTGATTAGATAGAGTATCTGTGATTTGATTTAGACTCCTAGGAACATGAAAATATGTAATATAATCAAAGTTGCGTTCCAAGAGATGTACCCTAAGGAAGCGTCGGTGTAACGTTGGGTCATGAACTCGGTGTGTTCTGTTTAGCTGTGACACAACCAATTGAGCGTCTAGATAGACCCGGAGACGAGAGATACCTAATGACAAAGCGTCACAAAGCAACTCAATAACTGAACTATACTTAGCAACATTATTTGTGGTGTCGCCTAAGCATATCCCTCCGGAAGATAACAACTGACCCTGTGGTGTAAAGATTACCCAAGCTGCAGAGGCAAGCCTCCGCGTGTGTCGACTAGCACCATTTGCATACCCAATGAACACCTCAGACTCCCTTGAAATCTGCCATAGTGATGAAAGATAACATCAATGACACGTCCATAACACATTTTTCAAAATAAATGTAAAAAAGTAATAGCACAAAGACTATACATATGTTACAAAAAGTTACCCACAATGACTGTGCTATGAGTAATACTTTTTGAGGCAGAGCCCATTTCTAGGCTCCGCCAACACATTCCCTTCAAAATCAACCAGACAATAACTTCCCTTTTTTAAAACCTCCTTAATAATGAAGGGTCTGAACCACATGGGTTTAAACTTTCCTGCCCCCAGGGGGTCCTTATCTTGGTCGTAAACCAGGACAAGGTCTCCCTCAGAGAAAACCCAAGGATGAACGAACCTATCATATTGACACTTGACCTTATGTTTATGAGCTTCATTTTCTAGGGCCGCATCGCGACACTGTTCATCAAGTTGCTCTAGGTGTACTAACCATTCTTCAAGTGGAGAAGTGTCTGGCAATAACTGTACTGCCAATTTTAGAGATGGAATTTGACATTCAATGGGAAAGACTGCCTCCAACTCGTAAATGAGTTGGAAAGGTGAGAAACCAGTTGCATTCTTAACTGAGGTTCGGTAAGCCCATAATGTCGAGTATAACATCAAATGCCAATTTGACTTGGCTGAGTTGATAGTTCGCTGTAGCATTGTCTTGAGAGTTTTGTTAACAACTTCCACCTGCCCATTGGCTTGGGGATAGTAAGGGGAGGAATGTTCTTTCCGTAACCCAAGCTTTGATGTTAACTCGGACATCAGTTGGTTCTGAAAGTGACTGCCATGGTCAGTGACAATCTCTCTCGGGACGTCGAACCGTGTGATAATCTGGTTAAATAAGAAGAGAGCTGCAGTCTCTCCATCATCTTTGAACGTTGGCATAGCTTCAACCCACTTAGTGAAGTAGTCGACAACTACGATGATATAGCGGTGCCCCCTTGCTAATGGGGGGTTGCATGTGGTGTAATCAATCCCCCACTTAGTGAAGGGACCAACTGTGATGACAGGAAACATAGGAGTTGGATGTGCCTTCATCTTCTGTGAGAAGATTTGGCACGAATGGCACTTCTTGACTGACTCGATACAATCTTTCATAAGCGTGGGCCAGAAGTAACCTACTCGTAAAATATTTTGGGCTGTTGCCAACCCGGACAAGTGACCGCCATAGGCTCCTGTATGACAATCATTGAGCACTATGATGGCCTCCTCATGAGTGAGACACCGGCACAAGATGCAGTCTACACCTCTCCGATACAACGTATCATTGAGTATGAGATAATTCTTTGCCTGATGGCGTATTCGCCAACGCTTGTCACGATAAGCAGAGGTGGGGCACTTCAAAGTCTAGAGATAGATCAATATATCTCCGTACCAGGGGTCTGAAGATTCAATCAAAAACATATCCCCCCAGATAGGCGATTCCTCAGGCACAACGTCACCTGACTCAACCGGAAGCTCTGAGATAAGTTCTGCGAAGACCAGTGACTTTTTGGACTTGGCTGAAACAAAGTCTAAGTCAAATTCTTGGAGGATTACCATCCATCTACTGATTTTTCTGCTGATAACTCGTCGTGTCAACATGTACTGGAATGGATTCACGACGACAACGATGGTGGTCTTGCGAAACAGAACATAGTGACGGAACCATTGAACAGCATGCACTGCTGCCAATGCAAGTTTTTTGAGATGGGAATAATTAAGTTCCGGTCCTATGAGGCCTCGGCTCAAGTAGTAGATCACGTATTCGGAAAATGAATCATCCTCCTGAACTAAAACCATGCCTATGGTTGACTCTGCGGTAGCCATATACAAGAGGAAATCCTTGTTATAATTCGGTGGCCGTAGCAGAGGTGCGGTTGTAAGGGCGTGTTTTAATGCATTGAAAGAGCGTTGAGTGGATTCGTCCCAGAAAAAGGGAACATATTTCTTCAGTAAACGCATAGAGCCCTTGGTGATTTCAGCATAGTTGGCGATGAAGTGTCATAAGAAGTTCGCCTTGCCTTGAAGACTCTAAAGTTGTAAGATTGTGCGTGGGGGGGAAACTGGATTATTGCCTCCACCTTAAGAGGATCTACCATGATCCCTGTTGTTGAAACAATGAAACCTAACAAATGTCCTGACGTGACGCAAAAGCTACACTTGTTGGGATTCAAGTGAATCCGGAAGTAGCGACAGCGTTTGAAGATTAGTCAGAGGTGCATGGGATGATCCTTGTGCTTGCGAGAGCGTGATGCCAAATCATCTAGATAGGCCTTGAATATATGTTTGAGGTCGTGAAATGCAAAAGACATGGCCCGCTGGAAAGTGGCTCCAACATTCTTGAGACCAAAAGGCATCTTACGATAGGAAAATGTACCCCACGGACAAATGAATGCCATTTTATGTTGGTCTTCAGGCTTGATTTGGATTTGGTTATAGCCTGAAAAACCATCCATGAATGAAAGGCCTCACAACCGACACATTCATCAATGATTTGGTCAATGAATGGGGTTGGATAATTATCTTTTTTACATGCCTTGTTCAAATCACGGAAATCGGTACATACACGAATTGTGCCTTGTTTTTTATCGACCGGCATGGGGTTTGACACCCATTGAGTCAGATGGATAGGGTAAATGAACCCTGCCTTGAGCAATTTCTCAACCTCAGCTTTGATGGCTGCTGCTTTCCTAGGATTAACTGGATGAAGTTTTTGTCGAACAAGCTTAACATCAGGGTACGTTGTGATTTCGTGTTCAACTATTTTCGGATCGATGCCTGGAATTTCCTCATAAGACCAAGCAAAAATGTCATGGAATTCTTTAAAAAGATCTGTGTAAATTTGAACCTCTTTGGGGGAGCAGTCCGCTCCGATGAAGACATTCTCCACGACGCCAGGGTTTTAGGAGATATTGATAGGTATAGTCTCAGTGATAGTCACCATATTTCCCTCAACATAAATTTCCTGTGTAGCTAAGAGGTTAATGGGACATGGCTGATCTCGCATCATGGTGATAGTGAATTCTTCGACCTTGATTCGGCTTAACTCTGGGAGGAAATATGATCTGTGATGAAGATCTTCCCAAGGTTTGTCCGGACTAGTCATTGCTTTGATTACAACTTCGTCAGAAGGAAAGACTAAGTCTAATGAATCGGTGGTAGCAAGAGAACCCTGAGCACAGATAGGCTCCATAAGAGGATCCAACTCTTATGCGGGAGTCGGATTAGGAGTAGCTGAAGTTTGTTGGACTAAAGAGTATGCTACTTCAGCGGCCGACAAGGGCATGGACATGCCAGCGTGCCCTGTCTCATCCATCATGGCTAATGGGGAAGGGAGAATCCATGGATCCTGAAATTAAGTCGTGCGGAACGACGAAACGTGAAAAATATTAGCCTTGTGGTGAGTGGATATAAACTTGACATCGCCATGAGGAGGTGGGTAATCGAAAGTACCCATCAAATATGGGCACAAACCAGCTCCTATGTTAACGACACCGGCTTGAGGATTATCTATCATGGGAACCGTGGATGCCCCCAAGGCTGGGTCAGATCGAGAGAAGGACAACTGATCAATGGTCACTATCCGGCCTTCATGCGGAAACAATAAGACTTAGAAAACTGTAGCGACCACCGCTTGCATAGCATAAGTCCAACTACGACCTAAAAAGATATTGTAATCAACGGGGGCATCGACTACCTCTACTTTGACACACACGACCTTTCCCCCTAACTGCACAGGGAAAGAAGGAATGATGCCATGTGGTCGGAAAGAATGACTTTCGAACGCAGTGAGGAGAGTAGGTGATGGATACAACTCAGGATGACCAATGGCTTTCCAGCATACTAACGACATAACGCAATTCGAAGCGCCCTCGTCGACCACCGTGCGAAAGATATTCCATGTAAAATTTTTCGTTGGATGAGCCACTACTATCTGAAACGCGACGTGGTAAGGAAAATGAGGTTTCAAGTCAGTCGTATCTAATATGATGGTACCCGGGTTACAAGTCTCAGTAGAGCCTAAAGCAGTCAACAAGGATTTCCTCTGACCAGGGCAACTTTGGAGGACCTCCAAAGCAGACATAGCACAAGGGGTTTGGGATAAATCTTCCACCACAGAGTAGTTCTGGGCGGCCCTTGCATTTCGATTGTGATAAGCTCTCTTAAACACACCCTTTGGAATGCGTGTGATTGTTTTACCCAACGTCTTCTCAATCTGTAGAGGAAGAGATGGGATCTCAGCTTCTTTACCCTTCTCAGAGGCGCTTGGTTTACTATAGTCGTGCACTCTAGTCATTATTAAAGCATCACTTTTAACCATATACACGTTCATGGAAGAGGAATTATTTGGGGGAGGGCATGTTTCTTGGCTGCCCCCTTCGGCACTTGTAGAGGCTTGAGTTAAATTTTTCCCATGCTGAAAGGGATTAGTCAACACGGCTTGTTGTTGCTGTGTGACAAACTTCTGGGCCTCCGCAAGTCGAGGGCATAAATGGGTTGGGTGGTCTTCCGCACATAAGTTGCATGGATACCTCACCTTCCTCTTTTCTGTGGTGCCCTCGCCAGCATTATCAGTGGGTTTCTTATCCCCCTTACCCTTCTTGCGTTGTTTTTTCTTGCCCTCAGGCTGCTGGGTGGCCTTTGGGTTAGTCATCTGTACGGAGTGTACTTCCGACGTTTGGGTAGGAGGAGCAGCCAAAGCAGTAGTCTGATTGGCCGCTGAGTGTTGTATGGATAACTGCTGCAATTGTTTTGTCAATTGCTCAGCGGGCTTAGTTTGTGCCGAACCAACGATACCATCGGCATGTGGTCTGGCTCTCTGTTTGGTTTTATCCAGTATCGATTGTGGTGCATCCGGTAGGATGTTGTACAATAGACCAGACTGAGAATAGATAAGCTCAAACTGTTGAGCCCTCATGATGACATCTTCTTCGGAGAAAACCCCAGAAGTTGCGACGTCTTTGGATAACTGTGGTACTAAATACTTAAGGAACCACTCAAGCAGGAATGCTGGTGGAACTGGTACTTTGATTAAACTCTTTTGGCATCGCCACTCTCGGATATGATCAGAGATATGGTTCGCTGTCGTCTGCTCGAAATTGGCTAGCAACTCTGTGCCGACATCGTATCTCATAGGTAACTGGAAATGGTTAAGGAAGGCCATTGCCAGTTCGCCAAAAGAAGAGTATCGTGAACGATCAAGCTCTATGTACCATTTTGCGGCACTCCCAATCAGAGTGAGTTGAAACAATCGCAACTGAATGGAGTCATCTTTCAGTGAGTTAGATGAACACCAAAGGTGGAAAGTAGTCACGTGATCACCTGGATCTTCGTTAGGCTTGGCCTCGAACTTGGGAATGTCTGAAGGAAACTTCATTGGCATAAGAGGCCAACGTGGATTGTGACAGATAGGATCATTTAACAACCGTGTCAAATCTGACAAGTGTAACGTCGCCAAGAATGGTATTTTTGGTTGCTGCTGATAGCCTGGATAAAAGGGTCCTGGAGTTTGATTGGCACCAGGCTGGCAGGAAAATTTTGGCTGCTGGCCCGGGTTCTGGTAGACACCATGGCCCTGACCAACGTAAGGGTTTTGCACCTGTGGAGACATCATTGGCTGATTCCCCATAAAGGACATAGGATGTTGGGCATTCATCATGTTTGACAGACTATGGGAAGGATTACTCCATGCCGGTCCTACTGGGAGAGGCATAGAAGTCTGTCCGGGGTTCCATTGACTGTGGAAAGAATTACCCTAGAATGGAATTCCAGAGGAAGGAACGGATCCTTGTCCTGAGTTCCAAGGTCCTGGTATATGTGCCCCCAACGCAGGAATAGTACCCTGTGCTGACGTAGACTGTCCAAAAATGGGTGTGCCCCGAGATGGGAAAGCAGTGGATGCGAAAGTGTTATTACCAAACGTCCCGTTCCAAAAAAGCGGCGACGAACCTACCAGCTGAGTTTACGCAGGCGTTCCTTGACTCCCGGCTCTAAATGAACTTGTGTGTGCAGGCTGCCAGGCGGACTGCTGATGCGGACCACCAAGCGAAGGGGACGAAGGAGAGATATGACCTCCAGCATAAGGAAAAGCATTGAAAGAATAGGAATGCCCCCAAGTTGACCTTGCAGAGGAGCGTTAGAGCTCCCTGCCTCCAGACCCAAAGTCTGTAAAGTGGAGTGAGTGAGTGTAGGACTTCTACCTGAACTAGGCATACCGTATGAAAACGGAGGGCCTATCGCACTAGGTGTGAAGGGAGGTGTGGCCACCGCGATAGATGGGGTCGGTCCACTGTGTGACGTAGTTGCGGCCGAGACCATAGTGGCTCGGACCGTCGACAAAGGCAAGTTAGGAGATGCTTCTCCTGTGGTAGCAACTGTGATGGGAATGGAATAATTCCCAGAGGAAGTAACAGCGTTTGTTGCCATAGCTGTGTGAGGCATTGACAGGCGTTCGTAAAATTTTATTGGCACAATCACTTGCGGCCAAGTATCAGTGGTTGGGGTTTCAACCAAACCAAGATTGGTGGTTGATTCCTTCGGGAGTTGTTCGGGCTCAATGGTTGGGAACCTGGTTGCTTCGAAAGACCCTTGTTGGTCTAGCTTCTGCCTCAATGGTGGCAGGGGTGGCTCCAGTATAACTGGCGGCAGGCCCAGAAGCCTTCGTGACCGGCGGAGCTCTGAATCCTCCACTTTGTGTGAATATTCACGACACTCTAAGGTATTCTACATGAACAAACAGTAACACACACTAAAATAAGCCCCTATGAGATAAGACAAGAAAACACTAACTATTTTGAAGAACAGTTACAACAACCAACACTAGAGCAACTTACCGGTGCAAGTGCAACTCGAATACGAAAGCACCTTCCGGGTATACTCTGCAAAGTGTGGCCCGATGTCTGTCCTAGGTACCGCGGTATACCCCCACAGTCACCTGTGTATGTCCCTAGAAAATATTAACAACTAGTTTTCCAGCACGTGAACAGTCACCAGGCGGGTATAGTCGATAGTTGGGTAGACCACAATGAATAGGGTATCAAGCCCGAAACCTGTCAAGGGTATCGAGAGCAAATGGTCCAGAAGACAAATGAGGACCTCAAACGGATTTGAGACCCACGAAGCTCCGTGTCAAATGCAAACGACGGAATCCCTCAACAAATCCTCGATATGTGTTCTCCACTACGCTTGGTCCGGCTTTGGAGGGGTTATCTCCGCTACCTTTCCTTACGCGACCTCGTGTTTAGCCCCTATGTTAGAGGGGGGTCTCGGATAACTTTCTGTAATTGGACTTCTACACTCCCTATGATAGACTTCAATGTTTGGTTTGAGTGGCCTTGGAGAATTTACTCTCCAACCTATTCCAAGGCCCTAGTCCTGAGCTAGTGTATGAACCCTACAAACAAAAAAGTCTAATAGTTTTTAATTAGCGTTGCTTTTAATGGGTTTTTTTACGTCACAAGGTATGAAGGTGAAACCGATGGTGTGTAAAGACTCAAAGCAAAATGAACAAGAAATGCTTGGAAACAAAAACTTTTACAAAAAATGAAAAACCAACAACTTTTCAACAAGAAAGACTTCTTTTTCAATTTGAATTTTCTAAGATTTCATGCAGAAAAACATAAAGGAATTTCTCTCAATCTACGAGCTACTTATGCGCTAAATGCACTGCAAAAAACTTATGAAAAAAGACATCTTCCTAGCTACTGATGCAACAACACAATCTTCAAACAAAGAAGAAAATGAAAAAGAGAAATTTTTTTTTTTTTTTTTATTTAATTGCAAAATGAAGCAATAAAGGGAAAATGCCGACAAGCACAAAACCAATAAAAAAAATAAAATTTTGGCTTAGAGCGCAGATCGCAAAGAACCAGAGAAAAGATGCACAAAGGCAATCAAGAAAGCACCGATTCTAACACTTGTCTAAAAACCATAAAACAATTTTTTTTTTCTTTTGTCTTTTCTATCAAAACATCAACTAAGCAAAACACAAGCTAAGGATAAGAGGCCCTAACCTACTGACTGTGCAACCCTAGACTCAAACTCCTGATAGGAATACTTCTCACCACAGGAGGGGATGACTGCCCCACCCTTATTGAAAAGCACCCAATCAAGCCCGCTACTGTCACTGAAACATCACGGGTTCAAATGCGTGCTGAGCTATAATAGCGCGCGGGTACCCGCAGGCTGACCTGAAACAGGCCGCGTGTAGGTATAAAATCCAAGAAAACTCAAACACAGGTAGCCCAGACCTAGAAGAGGCCTTTGGTATTAACAACCAGGGTCTCTTAAAGGCTTGGATGCTTCTTTAATATAAAAGAAAAACAACTGCAAGAAACAACCACATGCAAATAAGGCAAACTGAGACAAGACTATGAACCAGAAAGACTCAGACAAGATCCAGAAAGCCCCCTGAGAATGTAGAATTCTGATAGGGAAGAGGAGGAAAGCCTCTCAAGCTCTCTAAATCTTACACGCTACTGAAACCACTACAACAAGCGTTCAAACGCGGTCTGTAGAAGGTTAGGGTGCGGGTTACACGCGTGCAGGCCTTCTGCAGGCCATGTGTACATCTGTGTGTCCCGATAGTAAATGTCAAGCAACAGTCAAGGAAAAAACTAGTATTAAGAACCAGGTTCCCTGCTAGATCTGACCTAACAGAAAACAAAAAAACAAAGAAACAAAGAATCTACTCCTTTAAACTATCCAAAAACCTCTCTTAAATTCAGAAACCCTAAGAGTAATATCCCCAGTGGAGTCACCAATTCTGTTGTTGGAAAATAATACCCTACGAACTAACAAGCTAGGGCTGAACTTGTACGCAGATCATGACCTTAACGAAAAAAATTTTAACCTAACACCCCAATACTCAAACCCCTTTTTTCACACACAAGCATGGAAAATACCTACTAACCTTTTTCTATCGATGTTTGATGTATATCCTCCATTGCACTTTATCCGCTTGCTTTCGCTGCTCCTTCCAAAGACAATCCTACAATCAAAACAAAACACTACGCATGTATGCTATTTTTCTACCTATGGGTTAGAGATTAAGCATTATTCAAATAAAATATATATCACTCGTGCATTGGGATGGGAAAAGTATTCTTTTATTAATCTCAAGATGAATCAACTTACAATAATGATAGAGACCGGCCACCGTTCCTTGATCCTGATCCTGGGATCCTCCTCTTCTTTGTCCTCCAACTGCTTTTCTTGAATTCTCCTTAAGCTTGAGGAAAGGCTAAAGGGTTGGGACAAATGGATTCGGCAATTGGGCAGAGTTTCTTTGCTATCTTTTTCCTCTTTCCAAATAGTACCCCTACCCCTCCTTTTATAGGCTAGAAGGAGCTAGGGTTTTGGACAAACTCTTGGCCATGCATGGCTGGGAGTTCCAGTTAACTGACCCAAATATTTTCGTCCCGTCGGCAACTTTCCTGTTTTTGTTCTTTTTTAGGTAAACACGGGTTGTAGTAGGCCAGCCAACATTCCAACGCGGGTAGTAGTAGGCCTGCCAGAGTTCCAACACGTGAAGTAGTGGGTTAGGGCATGTTTTACTTGATTTAAGAGGATTTTCAAGAGTTTATTCAACATGGCTTTGGCAAGGACTGGATATGAGTAGGCCTGATGCCAGGTGAGCATCTGTGGTGCAATTTAGGGTTATAACACTCTAGTAGTGTCTTCTGTAGAAGACTCATTTCAGTACACCTCTCTTGCTAGGATTCCTTCATCGACTTTCACATCAATACAATGAACCATTTTATGTATCCTCTTATTATAGCATCTACATCCTTTACTGTTTGTAGCATACCCCAAGAAGATACATTCATCAACCCTATCATCATATTTGCCAAGGTTCTCATCATTATTCTTTATGTAGCATTTACTCCCAAATACTTTGAAGTGTTTAATTGAAGTAGGTCTCCTAAACCACAGTTCATAAGGTGTCTTTTCACTTTGTGGTCTGAGGTAGGCTTTGTTAAGAACATGGACTGCTATGTGTATTGCTTCTACCCAGTAGGTTTGACCAATGTTCTTCTCATTCATCATTGACCTAGCCATTTTCTACACTGTTCTGTTTTGCCTCTCAACTACTCCATTTTGTTGTGGAGTTATTTGGATTTTGTATTCTCTCTTGATCCCATTCTTTTCACAAAATTTCTTGAAGTCACTTGACATAAACTCTCCTCCTCGGTCTGATCTTACTGCCTTTAACCTCTTGCCTGTTTGAGTCTCAGTTAAAGCCTTAAATATTTTAAACTTCTCAAATGCTTCAGCTTTTTCTTTGAGAAAGGAAACCTAAGTAAGTCTGAAGTAATCATCAATAATCAACATGAATTAGTTTTATTTCCCTATTCATTCCTGTCTTGATGGTTCACATAAATCCATATGAACTAGTTGGAGTGGTTTCTCTGTTGAAGTAAAGATCTTGGACTTAAACTGTGTCCTATTTAGCTTTTCTACTTGGTAGGGTTTACACATTGAATCTCGGGGCTTTGATATTTTCGGAAGATCTCTTACTGCCTCGAGATTTCTGAGTTTGATTAAGTGGTCAAAGTTTAGATGTCCAAGTCACCTATGCCATAACTAGCTTTCATCATGTTTTCTTAGATGACATTCTTCTCTATATTCTTTCATCACATATACATTATTTTCTGTCCTTATGCCTTTGGCCACCACTTGTCCTGAGTTTACAGACTTTATCTTGCAGTCCTTGGAAGTGAACACCACTTCACATCCTCTGTCACACATTTGGCTTACACTGAGAAGATTATGTTTCAGTCCATCTACAAGTAGAACATCTTGGGCTTTTCCTTTTCCATTACTTAAACTCACCATCCCTTTACCCTTTATTTTACCAGGAGAATCATTTCCAAAGGTTACGTTTCCTGATTTTCTTTCACTTAGGGATAGAAACTTACCTTTGTCTCCCATCATATGTTTGGAGCATCCACTATCTATATACCAAGGGTTCATTTTTCTTTGAGTTGACAACACTAATCCACACTTGTCACTTTCTTTCTTCTTCCAAAACTTGACATTTTCAGCAGGGGAATTCAAATCTGGTTCATAGTTCTTTAATCGACAGTCAACAGACTTATGTCCACAGTTATGAAAGATGTAGCATTCAATCTCATTGTTCAATAGGTCAAAATTATTGTTGCAACGTTGTCTACTCATTGACTATTGATTATTTCTTGACCTCCTTAGTTGCATGTCCCTAGACTTAATTTGAAAATTTGCAATTTGTGAAGGTTTGTTGTTTGGCTGCATCATTCTCTATTGTGGCAAGTATTTATTCCTTTGAAATCTTAATTGCTCATGTCTAAGTATTAAGGAACAATTTACAGCTTTGTGACCAAAGTTAGAACAATAGAAACAATAGCCATAGAAAAATTCTTTGTACCTGGAGGGTGGTTGTCTTCTTTGAGGAAATCAATTTCTTCCATGCTGATGATGTCTTTCAGCAGGGAGCGCACTATTTCTTTGTTCTACAAATTCATTCCTGGCACCTTTTTCCTTACTCGTCTTGGGCGGCTGATTGTCTTCCTTTGTTTCTGCAGGTTTGTTGTTGTCATTGGTTGTACATTTGAAAAACTTGATGCGTTCTTCATTTCTTGGCTTGCCACTACTTGATCCTTCTTCATAACCCAAACCAGTTTTTAGCTTTGGATTCCTTTGCTAATTTAGAATGGTGGCTAATCCTTTTGAGGCTTTGATACTTGACAGATTTTGATTATACAAGGCTTGAAACTTCTCCATCTCTTTCCTAGTTTTCACTACTTCTTGTTCTAATGCTTCACATCTTGCCTTGTTTTCTGATAACTGTCGTTTCATAATGTCTTCGATTTTCTTTGCCTCTTCTAATTCTACTTTTAGTAGGACAAGGTCTTCATCAGGTTCTTTACTGTCTTTCTCGAACTGTATCAGCATTTGTCTTTGCTTTCTGTTCTTGATTCTTAGTCTGTCAATCTCTTCCAGTGCACTGATCAGTTCTCCTTCCATGTCAACCACAACTTCTTCTTCATTAACATCACTCCTTGTGCTATTATTATCATAATCCTCTTTGGCCATAAGTATGAAGTCATTTAGTTTATCTTCAATAGAGGAGTCATTGTCTTCATCATCTGAAGGATCATCATCATTGTTTATGCATAGACTTTTCTTCTTAAAGTTATTCTCTTTAAATAAATTTCTGTGTTTGTACTTCTCCTCATCATCACATGTTTGATCCTTTCCTTTGCGGGGACATTTATTTTCAAAATGACCTATCCTACCATAGTTGAAACATTTGAAAGGTAGTTTACCTTTGTATTTGCCTAATCATTTCTTTAGTCTCTTCACAAATTTTGCTTCAATTTCATCGGGCTCAAAATCCTCATTCTTGTCTGCCTTAAATGATGCTTCTCTGGAGGTGGGTTTATCTTTAACTATTCTCATTTCATATGCAGTCAATGTTCCTAGAAGTTGATCAAACTCCAAGGTTTTTAGATCTTTTAGTTCTTCTATAGCAGATACCTTCGGATTGAACCTATCTGGGAGAGATCTCAAGATTTTCTGAACTAAAGAAGGTTCCTCAATTGTTTCACCAAGTGCTTTCATTGCATTTACCATTTCTTCTACTCTCAGAAAATGTTTTCCAACAGTTTCATCTTCTTTCATCTTCAACTGTTCAAGCTTTATTCTGTAGGTTTGAAGCTTGGCATCCTTTACCTTCTCATTACCTTCATAACTATTAATGAGTTTGTCCCACATTTCTTTGGCAGTTCCTAGATGCATAACTTTTATGAATTCTGCTTTTGCAAGCCCACTCAAGATAACATTCATAGCCTTAGCATTGAAGCTGAATTCTAGCTTGTCATCCTTATTAGCTAGTACAACTGGATTTACATAACCAATGTATACCACATCCCAGACATCTGCACCTAAAGCCATTATGTAGGTTCTCATTCTAACTTTCCAGAACGCAAAGTTTGTTCCATTGAATAGAGGGGCCTTATTGGTTAAATTTCCTTCATGGCTTGACATGTTTAAGCTCTAGGATCCGCCCTTAGATAAAAGGGGCCTACTCTGATACCACTTGTTGGACAAATGAGAGGGGGGGGTGAATCAATCGTTACCATGCTTAAACAATTATGCTTATTTTAAACTCTTTACAATGTACTCAATGACAATCATAAGAATGCAGGGAAATAAGTAATAGCACATTCAACATCAGTCACACATATGAGATACACAGAGATAGATATTTCCCAAGGAAACCCATAGAGGGTAAATAAAACCTCTTCTTCTTTATATGATAAGTAATCTTTACACTCTTTACATTATCATACATATGAGCACCAACTCATAATGAGATTGCAACCTCTGTTTTGCAAGCCGCTACTTGCTGAGAGCACCAACTCTCTAGTTTCTCTAGCACCAACTAGAAGGAAGCACCAACTCCCTGGTTTCTCTAGAACCAACTAGAGGGAAGCACCAACTCCCCGATGCTCTAGCACCAACTGGATGGAAGCACCAACTTCCAATCATACAAGCACCAACCTATAAAACAAAGAACAATAGTTCTCCCTTACACCACCTTGCCACCCTAGATTCTCTGGCTCCAACCAGATGGAAGCTACAACTCCTTTTGTTCAAGCACCCACTTGAACCTCTAAGGACAACAATCCTCCCTAGAACTTCCCTACCACCCTGGAATATAAATATTTTCTATTATGACTTATTACAGTGATATAAAGTTCTTCAATGGCTTACCGGTCTCATCACTATTCTGCTACACTGCGCTGCTCTATCTGCATCAGTGTCTTCTGCAGACTCCTTGCTCTTTCTATTATTTTTCCTTTTATGCTCTCTGCACCATGTCTCTTCAATGAGCCATTCCCCTTCTGTGCATTTCTGCTGCTGAGCTCTCCCCCTTCTTCACACCTCAATCCCTCATAACAACAACAACACTCATCTCTTCTTTGTTCTGCATACTTATAGTCTCTCTCCTCCTTGTGCATGCTATCTTTCCATGATTCTGCATGCTTCCTCCATCTTGAGTGCTCTGCCTGATCATCATGGCAAATCTTCAGCTTCTCTCACCGTTTCTTTCACGCATCCATCATCATTGGGTGTTATGTTGAGATTCCTCAGCTTCAGTGGCAGTTGAGACTCTTTGTCTTCTCTATCATAGACAAGCTCATCCTCTGGTAGAAACCATCATTTGTTTCTAGTAGTTACACTATGAAGTGAAACAATAGCCCTTCGATCTTATTCAAACTCATCTACACCGTTGAATTGACTTCATTGAATCTTACGTTCATTTCACTATTTCGGCATTTCGACATTTGGCAATTCGACACTCGTGTGATCAAGTGTCTCGACACTCTAGGTCACGAACCCCAAAATGGAGCTTGTCTGTGACATTTCGTGACTTTGGGTTTCACGATTTCGGGACTCCTTTGATGAAGAGTCTTTAATCTTGACTCCTGCTACTCTCGGTATCCGAAATCTTGATATCCTGTACTCCAAGCGATGCGCCTGTTTCAGGTTTTCGCATTTCGGCACTTCAGGACTCCTGATGATGTGAGTCTCTGACATCTCCATCTCTTGGTAACTGAAATCCTGGTATCCAACACTCCAAGCTATGCGCCTGTTTCAGGTTTTCACATTTTAGCACTTCGGGTTTCATGATGATGTGAGTCTCTGACATCTCCATCTCCCGGTAACCGAAATCCTAGTATCCGAAGCTATGAAATGGAGCTTGGTTGCACTAGCTCCTATCATTTTGGCAATTTGCATTTTGGCCTTTCGTGATTCTTGCGATGAAGAGTCCTGTCACTTGACTCTTCCAACTCCCGGTATCTGAAGCTCCGAAATGGAGTAGGATCAATGGTCCACACCCTTGATGATTTGACGGTTATTTTTTTCCCTGGGACTTCATCCTTCAGGACTTTGGGGGAGTCATAGTGATAAAACTCCTGAAGCAAAAACTCTCGAAGTGAGGTCAGTATTGCATCACTCGATGACATGTCGTGACCCGAGAGGCTGCCACATGTCACTCAGAAATGTGAATTCCAGTGGTCTAAAATTCCAAATCAACTTGACACTTGTCATTGTCTGATCATGCCACATGGCATGGTCTTCCACCTGTCCTTTCTGACATGGTCTGCCACATTCACTTCCTGGAACTGTCGGCCTAGATCACTTCATGATTTCGCATATCGCAATTTTGGGTTTTACGACTTTGAGAGTCCTGTAGTAATATTTCTTTACATCCCCAACTCTCAGTATCCGAAATCGTCCTTCTTCTTCTGGGATTTCGGTGTTTCGCATTTCGCAATTCCGGGACTCCTGATGAGGGGTGTTTGACATTTCCATCTCCTGGTATCAGAAATCTCGGTAGCTGAAACTTTGAAATGGAGTTTGACCAACACTTTGATCTTACCATTCGATTACCGTTGCACTGTTGGCCTTCCTTGCCTACTTTTTTTCCATCAAATGAACAAGCACACCTTTGCATTGCGTTTGACTCTGCGTTAATTCCTCCCGAGATTACTTTATTCATGTTTTGCCATCGATAACAAGCATACCTTCCTGTAAACATGCCAACATATTTTTCGTCCTTCCACGAAGCCAACCTATTCTTTTGAAATCAGTGTGGGTAGGAGGTGTTTCAATCTATTGGCTATGACTTTGGAAATTATCCTGTAAACCACATTGCATAAAGCTACGGGTCTGTATCGGTTGGGGGTCCTTGCTTCATTTTATTTGGGAATTAGAGTAATCATTGTGGCATTTAGTGCCTTTAGGATGGAGGTCGACCGTCTAGAGTCCCCCACCACCCTATAAACATCATGTTTGACCACTTCGCAACAGGATTTGAAGAATTCCACTGTGAAACCATCTGGACCTGGGGCTTTACCGTTGGGCATATCTTGGATCACTTGATCAATTTCCTTAGAAATGGGTTTGTTTAGGTTTTATTTTGTTCCTCAGTGACTAGACAAGGGATGTGATGAGTTATCCTTTGGATGGAATCTATTCGGTCTTTGTTGGGTTCCTGGGCTATCCCATGGAAGTGATTTACTAGAGTACTTTCAATCTCCTTGTGGGATTCTCTCTCGATCCCATCTTGATCCTTAATTTTCAGTATTTTGTTGTGGGCTCTTCTTGCAATGGTTGTTCTATGAAAAAAATTGGTGTTCCTCTCTCCTTCCTTTATCCATCTGATTCGGGACTTTTGGTGCCATAGAATTTCTTCCTGCTGGCATCTTGCCTCCCATTCCTGGGTCATTTAGATGTCTTCCTTTCTCCGATCCTCTGTATAGCCCTCTGTTATGCATACTTCCTGGAGTTTTCTCATTCTGTCTTCAATATTTTTCTTCTCTTGGTTTATGTTGCCAAAGATTTCCTTGTTCCACTCCTTGAGCTTATATTTGATGTAATTTAGTTTCTTATAGATTTTGAACATTCTTGTCCCTTGCTCCATTTGTTCCTCCCGTCACCACTGGTTGATGTTCTCCTTGAAGGTGGGGTGTTCTATCCATAATTTCTCAAATCTAAAAGGTCTAATCTTCAGGGAGGTTGGGAAGTATGCTTCTAGTTGGATTGGCTAGTGGTCTGAACCCCCTAGGGAAGGATGCTACAGTATAGGTTTAACCCCTGCATAATGATGGACTTTGACACTAATAATCTGTCTAGTCTTATCACTACCTGATGTTGATTTATCAGTTTATTGTTCCAAGTGAACTGCCCATTATTGGTTCTGATGTCCACCATCTCCGCTTTGTTTATGAACATTGAGAATTCTTCCGCATCTCTATCCAATCTCCTAGTGCCCCATTTTTTCTCTGCAAGTGATGTGATGATGTTGAAGTCCCCTGCCAGGATCTAGTGGAGGTTTCTTGAGTGGGATTTTATGTCTTCTAGGTTTAGAAGCATTCTTCTCTTTTCCTCTAACATCTGGGGCCCATACACATTAGTGCACAAAATCATCTCCGTAGTACCAATGATTTTCATGTTAACCGAAAGTGTGTTCTTGGTAGATTCGATTGCTATTAGGTTCATCACTTGTGATTTCCACAGGGTGAGGATACCTCTTGCCATCTATTGTCCTTTGACAACCAGAATCTTGTACTTTCTCCTTTGTTTCTTGCTGATTGTTTCCATTATGTCTACAATGCATTTTGTCTCTTGGATGGAACAAAGGTCCAACTATTCCTTCCTAAGTCTATTTTTAAGGATTCTCTGCTTTTGTGGGATGTTTAGGCCTCTTATATTCCATGTTATAATCTTCATTTAAACATGTGGGGGGGAGTTGGGAAAGAGATTTTTGATCTTACCTGAGTTTATCAACAAATCTCCTAGCTCCTGTAGGGCTACGCTATTTGATTTCCTACCTTTTTTCCTTCTCGTTTGCTTGGCTAAGAGTTGCGGTTGTACATTGCCTACTTTGATTCCTAGGTGTCCTATCTCCCCATGTGTGTGCTTGATCCTTCTGGATTTGGCTTCCTCCCTTAGGAGGAACATGTATTGGATGCAGTCTAGTTTCTTCACTAGTACATTGTCGATGCCATGCCTTTTCCATTGCTCTAGTAGGTTCAGGAGATCTATCCCTTCCCTTTCCACAATGTCTTTGAGATCAGGATCTTCCGTTCCTACCTCGCTTGGAGTCATTTTCGTGCCTCCGTATGCCTCCTGCATGGGGGTGTTGGCATCTATGGTTTCTCCATCCATAGGAGTTGTGCTACCCCCTTGTCCCATCTTCCTTCTTGTGCTATTTGTGTACTCATTTGTTGCTTGTTCCCTAGCTTCTTTTTCTTTTTACTTTTCCTTTCCTCCTTCTTCCCCTTTGTTGGTCTTGTCTCGTCCTTCTGTGCTATTTCTGGCCTCCAAATTTCTTCCTATTGGGGTTTTACTTTGTTTCTTATTATCTCTGTTTCTGTGGTTCAACTTTATAGACCCATCCTCATCTTGCTGTATTTTAGTGTTTTCTGCTTCTTGTTTTTTAACGAGAGGACATTCTTTGATTAGGTGTCCATGTTCGTGACATCTTCTACATATGAAGGGGATCTTCTCATAGTCAATGTTTTATATCCATTCCTCATCCATGAATTCTAGGCTAATGGCTTCTGGGAGTGCCCCCGACGCATCCATCTCTATGCAGATTCTTGCATAGGATGTATATCTCCCTTTTAGGGTTGCCTCTAATGTGTTCACGTTTTTCCCAGTTTGTTCCATATTTCTTCAAAGGTGGAACGTAGCCAGTAATATAACAATAAGGAGTAAAGTATCAGCCAGACAGGTATATTTTTGAAGGTTTATTTATCCAGGGAGAATTTTTCCTTCCATGGTCGCATGTACAGTCCTGTTGAGGTGTGGAAGTATGCCCCCCCCCCTCAAAGAAATTATCCCTATCTTCCAGATTCATGAATATTGTTGTGAAGAAGCCTTTTGAGCCCAAGTGGATTTCCACATCTCTCTTGGCTTCCATTGATATTTAATCCAGTTGCACAACATTCTTTCTGTGGGCCACATACCTATAAACTTGTAGATTAGCGCATGCATCTTCATTTGGTCCTTGTAGAGTTGCGTTTGCGGATCTTCCAATATTACCTTAGGTATCATTGTTGTTTTTGGTTTACATGGGTTGTGCCCTTCTTCCCCATTGGGGTTTTCCGTTTCTTGTGTAGCTTTCTGAGTTTCTCTAGCTTCTCCCCCCATGCCATCGCTTTTTCCCTGGTTGCTTTCCTGACTCTTTTTTGGCTCTGATCCCGAAGTGCTTGTCATTGGTGCCTTGAAACCTATGCCTTGTGGGCCTTTCCCTCTATCTACCACTACCTTCTTGTATGAGGGGGTTCCATTATTTCCCCCCTTGGTACTCATGCTATCCTCTGCTGTAGCCATGAATTCCAAACCCTAGCTTGCAGTTTCTCCAGACCCTAGCTTCATTTTTAAAATGAAACCAATATTAATATTCTTTATAATTTCATTTTTGTATTTGAAAATGTTAAAAATCAATGTATTAAAAAATAAGGGTGTTATCTTAAAAAAATATGGGGTATTAGGGTGAAAAAAAATGAAAGTATCCAAAGTCATTATGAGTTTTGTAAGCCACAAGATCCCCAAGAATAATTATATGGTGTCACTATGGAAAAAAATGCAAGTTCCAAAGTCATTATGGGTTTTATAAGCGAGGAGGTCCTCAAGAGTAATTAAGTTATGAAAATGGGTACAATTATATATTATATTATTAAGAGTGTGCATGCTAAAAGGAAATCATGGTTATCCTCAATGTAATATACCAGATATAAAATGTATGCAGAACATAAATAAAATGCTAGAAATGGCAGAATAACAATAATATAACGAGAACATTCACCACAATAACACTAAAATGATAAGAGAATAATAACATAAATAACACTTTGAATCTGAAATCAATGTTCACGGGCCTCTTCGAGGGGGTAACCTGCAGTTGAGTAGAGATCTATTACAAAAATATCCAATCTAGGGTTCTCATACCCTCGAATCCTATTTATACTAAAAAGAAGCATCTAGAGGAAGATCCTTCTAGAAGCGGAAGCTTCTATTAGGTTTTATTACATCCGCCTTATTCTATTTATTGAAAGGCCTTATTAATATTGAACTTTATTACATCCGAATATATTGTTCTACCTATGTGCGGGTTAGGATCGTAACATGTCCGCTCCCTTAAAAAAAACCTTGTTCTCAAGGCTTGAGATGAGGAAATTGTTGCAGAATGGTAGTTGGTTCCCAAGTGGCATCTGCTGTATTTGTAATTTTCCACTGGATTAGCATTACTTGATGGTTCTCTGATGTAGGCGATGATCACACTGGTCCAAAATGGCTTCTGGCTATAGCCAAATGGATCCTTATTCAGCTAACTCTGGAAGGTTGGTTTGAATTTGGCACTTAGCTCCAATCACCTTCTTTAAGCATGAAACATGAAAATGGGATGTAGCTTCAAATGGTTGGGAAAATATAACTGATAGGATACTTGTCCCACATGCTTGAGAATGGTATAAGGACCATAAAATTTGGGCGCTAGCTTCTGACAATGCTCGGCCTTGAGGGAAGTTTTCTTGTAATGTTGCAGTCGAAGAAACACATGAACCCCTTCTGCAAATTGATGTTCAGAGGGACCTTGATCTACTTGTTTCTTCATGTGATTCTGTGCCATGACCAAATTCTCTTTGAGGGTATGGAGAATAGCCTCTGGAGCTGCAAGTGTTAGGTCAACCGCCTGGACCTTCGAGGCATTGGGTAAGTATGAGAGAACTGAAGGTGGCTTCTGTCCATATACCGCTTCAAAAGGAGTAATGCATGTAGATGTATGGTATGAAGTGTTGTACCACCATTCAACTAGGGGTAACCATTTAGTCCATTGATTTTTTTTTCCGAGGAAAAACACCTCAAATATGTTTCCAAACACTTGTTGACAACTTCCGTTTGGCCATCAGTATGGGGATGATAAGCTGTGTTGAGATGCAATTCGGTGCCTTATATCTTGAACAATGCTTACCAAAAATTGCTTGTGAAAGTTGGGTCGCGATCAGAAACAATAGAGTGTGGCATGCCATGAATCTTGAAGAGGTGATCCATGAAAATTTGAGCCATCGTGGATGCTGTAAACGGGTGTTGAAGGGTGCAGAAATGAGAATACTTGGAAAGGCGATCAACAACCACCATGATGACTGATTTATTTCCCGATTTGGGTAAGTCGTTAATAAAATCCATAGAGATATCCTTCCAAATAACAGGTGGAATCAGGAGTGGTTGTAGTGTGCCCGGAGATTTGACTATTTCTCCCTTGTTGCATTGACACACATCACATTCAGTGACAAAATTACGAATGTCCTATTTCATACCATCCCAGAAAAAGGAACGTTTGACCCTGTCATAGGTTTTGGTGAACCCGGAGTGCCCTGTTGTGGGTGTAGCATGAAGCTCAAAAAGTACCATGGATTTAATCTTTGATTGTTTACTTAAATAAAAATAGCCTTCATATCGAAGTTCATCATGGAGCCAAGAATACCCTGGGGAAGTTGGAGAATTGGACTGCAATTATTGGATCAACTACGAACTTTTGGGATCTTGTAGACATTCCTGGTGAATGGCTTGGAGCCAATCTAGTATAATGAATGAAAGAGAAAAAAGGGATCCTTCATCTTCATATTTGCGGGAAAGTGCATCTGGAACCACAATGTCTTTTCCTTTCTTGTAAATGATCTCATAATCATATCCAAAGAGCTTAGTCACCCATTTTTGTTGTTCTGGGGAGTAAATGCGTTGTTCCGAAAAATACTTGAGGCTTTGATGGTCTATCTTAATTTGGAAACGTTGCCTCAATAGATAAGGGCACCATAGATCAAAGGCACACATAATAGCCAAAGTTTCCTTTTCATAGATGGATTTGCCCAGATTTCTTTTAGATAGTTGCTTGCTGGTAAAGCCCAAAGGTTGACCCTCTTGCATAAGGACAACATCAATTCCTTTCCCTGAGGCATCACATTCCAACACAAAGGTCTTTGTGAAATTAGGAAGGGTGAGGACTGGAGTGCTGCACATTGCCATCTTCAAGGTTTGAAAAGCTTGAGCAGCGGCTAGAGTCCAAGTGAAAGAGTTATTTTTGAGGAGAGCAGTGAGAGGTGTTGCAATCTTCCCATAATTATTAACAAACCTACGATAATACCTTATTAAGCCCAAAAATACATGCAAGCTCTTAAGAGTCTTTGGGTGAGGCTAGTCTTGCATAGCTTCAATCGTTTTAGGATCCACCCTGATGCCATCCTTGTGAACCAGATGGCTCAAGTATTCTACTTTTGAGGGACCAAAAGCACATTTAGACTATTTCAGGAATAGTTGGTGCTAAGAGAGTAGATGGAGAACTCGATCCACATGAGAAAGATGGTATGTCTAGGTTTTTCTATAGATGAGGATATCATCAAAGAAAAATAAGACAAAATGGCAGAGAAAAGGATAGAAGACGTGATTCATGAGGCTTTGGAAGGTGGAGGGGCCATTACACAAGCCAAAGGGCATGACCAAAAACTCATAGTGGCCCTTATGAGTTATAAAGGCAGTCTTGGGAATGTCTGCCTCTTTCATACATATCTGGTGGTAACCCGAACAAAGATCCAGTTTAGTGAAGAATTGGGCAACACTCAATTCATCCAGGAGGTCATCGATGACAAGAATGGGGAATTTGTCTTTGATGGTAAGTTTGTTGAGGGAACAAAAGTTAGGACACATTCGCCAAGAACCTTCTTTCATCAGGACCATGACCATAGGAGAAGAGTAGGGGCTCATACTAGGGCGGTTAATGTTTGCATTAAAGAGTTCTTGGACCATTTTCTCAATTTCATTTTTTTGGGAAAAGGGGTGACGATACAGATGGATATTGGGAGGAAGGCTTCCAGGTACAAGGGGAATGGAATGATCATTAACACCACAGGAAGGAGGGAGTCCTTGGGGAGTAGAAAAGACCAATTGATGTTTAGAAATGATGGCTTGGAGGTCTTGCGGGACCGAGGGTGTCTCTGTTGCTTCTATGGCATGGAGTTGGGAGATAACACCAGAATGACCTTTTTTGAGAAGCTTTTCCATGTGATGGGAACTAATGATCTCAGGTGAACCGGAGGTGATGCCTTGGAACTTATATTGGTGGCCTTCCTAGTTGAATTGCATGGTTAAGTCTTTAAAATCCATGAGAATGGGACCCAAAGTCCTTAGCCAGTCTGCACCCAACACAATGTCACAACCTCCCATGTCAATAGCAAACATATGAGATTTCAGGTGGTAGTCACCAATTTGGAGACACACATTTTCACAATGCCCTCCACATTTCATGGAACCACCATTGGAAATCATGATTTGGAAATTATTGATGACATGGATGTAGCAATGAGTTTCTTGGGCAATGCAGTGATGAGTAAAATTATGGGTGCTACCACTATCAAACATAATGATTACCTTCTGATGCTTGATGTAACCAATTAGCTTAAGGGTTTGGGGAGCAGAGAAGATAGTGAGAGAATTGAGGGAAATGACCGGTTCTACTTCGGGAGGGTCCGAGGAGGGGTTATGTCAGTGGATTCAGGTGACTGAGACACAAGCAGAGTTTCTACATCCTCTTCCAAAATATCCTCGGATATGGCCATAATTTTTTTTTGTTATTTACACTTGTGGCCCAAGAAATATTTGTCATCATAGTTATAACAAAGGCCTTTGAGTTGGTGTTCAACCATTTCAGCCTTGGTCAATTTTTGGATATTTAGTGGAGCAGAGGGAGTAGTGGGATTTACTGGTTTAGGGCGAGGGATAAAGGAGGGTTTTTGGTTTTGAGAAGATACAACCTGTTGTGCTTCTTTATCTCTTTTAGTATCCTCCACCCAACTCTGAGGCCGAGCCATGAGGACATGGGCCCGAATATCATACTTGAGGTTGTTGATAAAACACTCTCAGAAAATGCATTAGACATGCCCTCTGTTCTAAAATATAGGCGCTCAAAGGGAGCTATAAAGTCTTCCACTATTCGTAATTGTTTCAACTTTGTCAAATGGGCCAAATGGTTGGTGTCAGTGTCAAAGCATTCATAAAGCTCTGCCACAAAGTGTGTCCAAGAAATATACCCTTGACGAGAAGTTTTTCTCCATTGCCACCATTGCCACCGTTCTTGATCTATATGGAGAACACCATACCAAAGTTTGGCCAAGTCATCTGTAATGTCATATAAAGAGAAATAATGTTCCATTTGGGTTACCCAACCAGTGGGGTCCGAGCCATCAAATTTGGTCACATACACCGGCTGAAAGCGTAGGTCACATTGAAAGTGATGGTTTTGAAAGTTATGGGAATGAGAGGAATGGTCACCTTCAGGATGTGGAGGTGAGAAAGAGGAAGGGTTATCTGTAGGGATATGCAGTTTGGTGAAGAGTGTCGAAAAGATTGATTCAAGCTGGGTGGTGAGGTATTGTTTGATTTCCTCCATTGAGGACTACATGGTTGTATTGATGGAGACAACATTGGCAATGAGTTTTTTCACTTATTGTTGGGTTTTGATGAGACCAGATTTCAAAGTGTTGAAGAGAGCTTCCAAGTCTTGGCTACGGGTATGGGCCATGAGGATGGGGGAACTGAAAAGGGGTGGGCAGGGTCAAAAATTTTGCTGAAAAATGATATGGATGAATGTGATAATGGAGAAGAGATGAATATAATGGAATAGGTCTCAAATAATAGGTCTCAAATGCCCAAATGATTAACCAAAAAGAAATGTGTATTTACTTGGCAACCCAAACACAGTTGCGCAGAAGTAGATCTTGTCTTTTTTAATTTGTTTATGTTTCTGTCCCCAAGGGTTAGGTATTCAAGGGTTCTACAGGCAAGGGTTTTCCCTATGCTATAGCTCTCTGATATACGTGCAGGGTCCAACAGTAGTACTCAGCCCAATATGTCAGGGCACTAACTAAGGAGGATAGACCATACCCTTATCTGTACTACCCAACTACCCAGGTACTAGAGAGTATCTTCCCTAGTGCTATTCTCGGTGACACTATAACAGTCAGGTGACCGATCGATTTATCTAAAGAGGGATTCAGGTAATCTAGGCTGATCCATACACAGGTGTTGTCTGATGCACTACCACTTGAAGGGGTACCAACAGGGGTTACAAGGGTGGCCAACAAATGTGCGCTTAAGTACCACTTGTATTTACTGTGTGTATGAATCCCTCAACTGCGGGTTTATGTGCATAACGACAGATCTCTATGGCTTAAAGATGCCAGAATACGTCTCTACCTTGAAAAAATAATTTAACCCACACTTTCTGCCGAGGAAAGTGCTTTTATACCAATTGTAATATACTAGACATAAAATGTATGCAAAACATAAATAAAATGCTAGAAGTGGCAGAATAACAATAATATAACCAGATCATTCACCACAATAGCACTGAAATGATAAGAGAATAATAACAAAAATAGCACTTTGAATCTGAAAGAAAAGTTCACGGGCCTCTTTGAGGGGGCAACCTCCAGTTGAGTAGATCTCTATTACAATAATATCCAAGCTAGGGTTCTCATACCCTCGACTCCTATTTATACTAAAAAGAAGCATCTAGAGGAAGATCCTTCTAGAAGCAGAAGCTTCTATTAGGTCTTCTTTCATCCGCCTTATTCTATTTTATTGAAAGGCCTTATTAATACGGACCTTTATTACATCTGAATATATTGTTCTACCTATGTGTGGGTTAGGACCCTAACACTCAACTTTCTTTGTAGCTTGAATTTTACGAATTTGCTCATCTTAAGGTGATTTTGGGATAGTCTTGTGAATGGTTTCACTATGGAGGTCATGAGCATTGGTCAAAATTTTGTCAATATTGATTTTGTTCCTTAAGATTGTAATGTTGGAATAGTTTTGATCAATTGATAAAATATTTGCAGTGTTCTAGCTTCCTTTTGTTAATGATTTCATTGGTTTTCTAGGTCTTATCTTTAAATCCTATTATACCTACTATACATAAACACATGGAAGTGAAGACCTATCATACGTGGAAACATGGTAGCGAAGTGGACCTACCCTGGGTGACACATGGATGGATATAGATGAATGGATAATGACTTGGCATGATGACTAGGTGATGACATGGTAGTCAAAAGATACCATATGCACAAGCTACTCGGATTTATATGGCTCTCTCTAATTCATTCACAAATAACATGGAGACAAAATTGATTTATAAATGTGTCATGAGAACCCTCCCACAATTCATGTGGGACAAAGATGTTGGACACACCTACCACACTTAGAGGGGGGGTGAATGAGTGTGGGTCTCTTTTTCCCAAAACTTCCCTCTTACACAAAACACCTTAGTTAATATTCAATATTTACTCATTACCCATTGCTGCCATTTATAACCAGTTAGATGTGAACATATATCAACAACATATATCAACAATATATAATCAACAAGTCATGACCATAAGGAACACAAATAACACAATATGTATGTAGAATTTTTATTTTTATTATGGACAACAATCCAGGGGTTTTTCAGCAACAACTGAATAGAGTACAACTCTACAAGAGCACCAAATCCATAATGCAAGACTCAGATTACACCCTCAACACCATCTGAGATGAGGAAACAATCCTCAATAGATATCAATCTGCAATAGGTAAACTACTTGTCAATAGTGCAACCCACGTGTGTACATGCTCTGGCTCACTATAGCCCGCGTATGCACATGGACATTGTATACAACAACCTGTGTATGCCTTCTGAGCTGTTAGGGTTTGTCCTTCAAGATAAAATCATATTCTCTACAATCAATATATCATTCTCTTCTGTCTCTGACTATCCAATCTGACCACCATCCAGTCACAACATCTCCAAGCTCTCCAATAGCTTTCTCATGCTCCACAATAAATTATTATGAATGCTATCTCAAACATGTATAAACAACTAGTATATCATAACAATCATGTCACCACTGAATCTAAAGAGTACTGATCACTCCATCAACCAAATCAACCAAACTAAACCACATCATAGAATCCATACCAAGAATTCCCTAAGCATTCACAACACATCAAACAATAGTATCCATCAAGACAATAATGCAACCATACCAGTGTCTCAGTGGCAAATCTGAGCCCATAGAATGTAGGTCTGGAACCTGCCTCATCATCCAGGAGCTTGGCACCAGCTCAAACACAAGTCTTCATCATTCCATCCACTGTACATGCCCTGTCTTCATACATCCCGTGTATGTACTCTCCTTGGCCCATTACAGCCCTCGTATACCTCAGAAACTAGGGTTTCTGAAGCTCTGAGACTTTTACCATCAAGATCTCCGATATTGCCGAAAATTTTGAAGCGTCCATAAGATCCTCCTCTCACTTTCTTTCTCAGAATAGATCTTCAATCATGCTCAAGAGATCCATACCAAAGATGCTCTCACAAGAAGCTCTCCATCAATACTCCAAAAGACATTCTCATAGGAATCTCTCCATTGATCCACAATAAGGATTCTCTCCAAAAATGTATTGTTCACAAGAGATCCTAGCTTCTTATTTATACTTTCATCCTCTAGGTCACTAAACCCATTTCTAGGTCATTTAACCTATTTTCCTTATTTTAAGGTTAACCACTTTCCATAAATAGAAAGTTCTCCAATACTTTATCATTTAAATATTCCTTCTTGATTTTGTCACCTTACTTTACCATTTCTTGATTTTGTCACTTCTCTTTATTATTTAAATAATCCACCTTGACTTTGTCACTTTTACTTTATCATTTGAATAATTATTTCTTCTTTTAGGTCACTTTGACTTCTTTGACCTTGGGGGCTTCAAGCCTTCATATGGGGTTCCTCCAACTTCGTAAGGTCATAAATCTCAAACCACGAGGAGTTATGTGATGTTCCACATATCACCAAAAATGACATGACAAGCACTATCCATATAGGATAGTTTCACCAAAAAATTCATTGATCTTCATCTCATTATTCCACATACAAGCATGGGTCCTCCAACCATTCTTCTAGGATAAACCAATCCACAAAGCGTCTTCTCGTGAGGTCTTTTACCATAAGGGGACCACTTTGGAGTTCATCCATTTGTGCAACTTATCAATCATGATAAGACAATAATGAGTCATATTTTCATCAAACAAACTATGCATCATCATGTATCAATGACAACTCATTGATCCATATTCATCTATGCATAATATCAATGATCCATCTTTATCAATTGGTTTCCACTTTGACATCTATCATTCTCATCAAGGACTATGCATCATATCAATGATCCATCTTTATTAATTGGTTTCCACTTTGACATCTATCATTCTCATCAAGGACAATACACATACATTGTTCATCAATCATTAATCAATCAATCCTTTGACATCAATCAATCAATTGACATCAATAAATAAAACTATTGGCATCAATGACAACATGATCCAATAAAAGAAAGTCAAATTTTCAAATCAAAGGCCCATATTTCAAGAGGTTAGATCAATGGTGGCTGAGTCTCAATCTTCCGAAGCTCACAAATTTTGATCCCGATGTTCGATTTGAGTAAATGAGAGCTCATTAGAAAGGTAAAGAGATGAAGAACACATTGTAAGTGGTTTTTATGTCTTAAATATCAGTTATCAAGCCCAAACATTTAAATTACAGGAGGGACTATTTTTGGGTTTGGAAACAAGTTATTTTTGGAAAATCATTTATGTAAAGAAATTTATAAACTTATAAGGTGGGTCCTAGATGGTGGCACCAATATAAGAGTTCAAATTTAAAAAAGGAAATATAAAACCCTAACTAAAAAGAAGTTTCAAAAAGATGAAGAGAAGACTATAAAAGAATATGTAAAAGGCATCCAAAGGGTTTAAAATGTCCATGATAGTAAGTTGAGTAGTCACTTTGTTCTTTCTCTCTCTGTTTCTTCTTCCTTAGTCAATAGTCACTTTGCCTCTTCTTTTTTTAGAATTTGTGAAAAGAAAAGGCTGAACCTTGTCTGTCTCCTTTTTATCTTCTAGGTCTTTCTTTCAATTCATGGTCCGCGTGAGCCCAGTCCCAGTCCTCTTTGAAGGGAAAATGCAATTTAATTTTCATGAACTCTTAGAAATTATTATTTGTTTTTAATAAAGACATCTATGATTTTTTAGGTTCCCAAAGAACTATTCGGGACATATCATTAATGATTTATCAGAATTTAATTTCTAGGCATGAGACTTCAAATGTGTGTCTATCAAAAAAAAATTGGATCTTAATGAAATGATCATCTAAAGTTCTTTTTCATATGTGGTCCTTATTTTATGTCCATGTGTTGAATATTGTGTCTTACTTTGTTGAATAATATGATGGAAATGTCATTTTGTGAGACTATTTACTCTCTGGGTTTATAACCTTATATTATAGTGTGAATATTTACTTTCTCTGAGATACCTGGTCCTCTCTCAGTTATTGTTCACATGTGAATATTTGTTTCAAGAATAATCATGGTCCTCTCTTAGGTATTCTTCACATGTGAATATTTGTTTCAAGAATAATCCTACTTCTCTCTCAGGGCTCTTTTATATTCTAGTATATTATTTAAATATAAAGGAGTACCACCTCTTTAAAAACGTAGGGGGATTTATCCTTGTGAGTTTGACTTAAAGATAGTAAGACAATATTTTCGATCAATAGGTACCTTAGTAGGCCTAGTAGTTGGGACCCATTTTTGAGATTTAATGTCTTTTTCATAGTTCCATAAGTTTCAATTATGGGGGTTTATTGGTGTACATAGATCATATGACACTATGTGATTAAGTTTACTTAGTTCACTATAGTAGGTGAGCTTCCCAACAACCTGTTTACCATAATAGGTGAACTTCCCAACCACCTATTTACCGTAATAGGTGAACTTCCCAACCACCTACATTCAATGATGTTTCCTCTCAACCTATGATAATTAGAGGAGTTATTCCTTGTGATTATACACATCGGATCTAATAGAAAAAACATTCTCTCTTTGGTATAAGGTTTTGGTGTTTTCAATTGTCTTTTTTGTTTGTTATATTGTTTTCAAATATATACAAAATGCAAAGTGTCATGGAAGGAAAATTTACAACCCATTTCTTCTTGACTATGATTCTTTTAGCATAGAAGGGCAGACCCAGAGTTCAATGCTTCAACAAATTACCAACAAAACCCTAACTACTGACCCTTTCGAAAACAACTGTGAAGCAGACAAAGTCTCACTCGAGGTAGAGGCATGGGTGGTTGTAGGACTCAAGTGCCTACAACCTAGATGGGACACACATATGTGATTACAATACTCTAACAAGGCACTTAACATTTACAATTCGTTAGTATTCAACCAGTATTTACTTCGCAAATAAACCCTAATTAAAGAGCAACACAATATTCAACTAGATCTAATGCATTTAAGCACTTAGCATATGGAAATAAATCAAATCTAGCATTCATTCATATCACTAAGAACTAAGCTATCATATCGTATTCATCTAGACATACATTATTGTACTAGGCCTAAATCACATGAACAATATAACTACCATATTGCACAAAGAAACCATGACACATGATATACGTGGTTCACCCCAGTGTGGGGCTACATCCACCAACTCTTTTTCTCTTCTATTATATTCTGTCAATCTTCTTACAGGCACAGAGCATCAAAACCATACTCTGCAGAGGACAGGATATCTACGCACACCTCACCAAATCCTCCTTCCCCGAGATAGGTTACAACACAAATCCTTCTTATAGTCTATTCACAAATCACTACAGATGACCTATAGTTATCTTCACAAGTCTCAACATACACTGAGCAAAGAGCCTCTTACAACACTTGCACTTAGCACAACTTACAACGTTTTCTCTAGCACATTCACCCTTTCCTACCTCTCCTAGATATCTATTTATACTTTACAAAAGGGCCTAAACATGGGTAAAACCATGGGTCGACATCCCCATACCCGTTACATAAGCCCAAAACCCAAAAATGCCTTAAAAAGGGGTCGAGATCCTACGATCTCTGCTTTGACTTGCGCTCCTCCTTCGACTAGGCATTCAAAGTCCCAAAATAGGTCAAACATCACCAAGGATCTGAAAAACTTGATCAAGGACCAACAGGCCCCCAACAGTCACCTGTGACTCATCCCGAGTCACTCTTCTTTGGGTAATTATGCCTCAAAATACTCAAGCTTGGCTCAAGCTGCTTCTCCAAGGCTTCCTGCTTGGTGAAATCCTGAATAACTTCCCCTGTTACAGGTCCCTCTAAGTGATGGTCTACTGAAGTGACTACTTGTTCCAGCTCTTCTCCCCATCCTTATATCTCCTCAAACAGTAGGCAAGCTGCATCATGGACTAGCTAGAGCTTCTAAGTCACTTCTAGGACTTTGCTCTATATGGCATGGACATGTTGCTGAGTCGTGCGTTGTTCTTGGGATATTTTCATCCTCTCAATTGCTGATAGGAGTTTCAACTACGCTTGTACTATTGCTGCTTGCTTCTTTGCCTCATGGAGATGTGACTCCAGTTTCTTTAGTTCAGGATCCTCGATAAGGCTCTCATAAGTATGCGCACTTCGACTGCTTATCTGTTTTCATTCCAAAGCTAAGGCCTTGATTCTCTAGACTATGCTTCAGGCAGTTTCTTCTCACTGGTATCACACTTCCTACGAAGTGCTTGGTACTATTTGTAGATCCAGTTCTGCTACTCTCTGTTGAAGCTACTGGATGGCTTCAACAAGCTTTTCCACTTGATTCTCCACTAGTTCTTCCTCCATATGTTCCAAGCCCATCACAGAGAAAAATGCTCTGTTGACTACTTCTTTGACTCCAACCTACTCTGCAAGAAGTTGTTCTTTCTCATACTAGATCTATTCTTTATCTTCTTCGAACTTGGTTTGGAGGTGATCCTTCTCCTGCTGCTCAACTCGGCGTTGCTATATGACTTCCTCTTGTACTTGCTTTAGGGCCGCTGTGGCCTATTATTTTTCTTCCTACACCCGATGAAGGGGAGATTTGGTCGCATCAACTATTCTGCAGTGTTGGGTAGGATCATATCCCAACTCTGTTTCATCTGATGGCGGGGGCGTAGTGGACACTGCGTGACTGGAGTGAAGGGCTTGCTATACCCCTCTCATCTCTGCTTCAATTCTTCCATACATGGTTTCCTATTTTTTTTCATTGCGCTATAAGAGATCTTACGAGGTATCTGAGACAACAATGATTATTAGGTTGATGTCATCCACCATGAGTATAGTCTCCATCTTGGGCTTGCTAGCTTTGGACTTCTTCCGCGAAGAAGGTTTTGTGGGGGAGAAATTTCTTTTCTTAGATGCCTCTGTGTCATCAGGGGGATTCTGTGGCAGTGTTACTTCACCTTTCTTCTTCTTATATTCTTCCCCATTGTTCTCTTCTTTGTCTACTATGTCATCACCTCCTCCTCCTAGTGACTCGGAAGAAGTTTCATCTGATACACTGTTAAGCTCTCGTGCCTCTTATTTCTTCTTCCTTCTACTACTGCTAGGTGCATCGTACTCTTTGCGAGTAACCATCAAACTTTTGATTAGGTCAGGGTCAGACAGTTCGAGCCATTCCTTAGTGATTTTTTCCATGTCTTCCTCTGTAAGCTTATAATAGGACTGAAGCTCTTTTTTACTTTTGTTTGTGTGCGTAGTGATATAAATAAAATTCCTATCTGCGTGGAACTTCTCCATTGGCCCAAACCTATGAAGGGTGTTCGACGTCATACAAGGGAAGGACTCAATAGACCTTTTCAACTACAGGTAGTATCCATGGAACATCGCATTCGACTGCCATTGTTTCCCCATATCGCTTGAATACCAAAGCGTGGTGAACTTTTCCGCAAGAGGTTCAAATGTCTCAATGTCAGGGAAGGTTTCTCCTTCTGGCATCTCCCAAGAAACGAATGCGGTGAGAATCAACAACCAAATAAAATGGAACTCATATCCCTGATCCCGAGCTTCATGGCAATCTAATTCTAAATGGTTGACTAGGTAACTAGCCCAATTCATTTGTAGTCCTTGCACGTATTTTTCAGTGAGGTCAATGACAAACCTCGTGACCTACGTGGGTCTGTTCTTACTTACTAGCTTACCAACAATCAACTATCAATCAAGGCACACTGCACCATTATGAATGGAGGCTACCTTGTAGCCTCACGTCCCCTTCTCCACATTGTCATAGGTATATTTAATCCTTTGTGCCAGGGTAAGGTTTGCAACCTTCTGTGGGTAAAAGTCTTGTGGGTCTGGTCCTTGCATGCTTAATTCAGTGATCCTAAGGATCAATGCCGGATCGATGATGATGTGTCTTTATAGCCACATATAGCCTCCATGAAATCACGACATCAGGTGTTTAACGCACACATTAATCTCCTAATGCCTTCCAAAATGGAGTATCTTCATTGCGTTCAGAATAGTGGATCACATGATGTTCATGGTCCATGGTTGGGGAATGATCTTCAATTTCTTTCTCTTCATCTTGGTCAAATATTTGTGGGGTGAGAGCATGTCATAGCTCTTGTAGTTGCCCAGATTGTAGTCACTGATATTTAGGGTTAGGATTCGTTCCAGCTGTGGTTTAACTATGCGTATCCCCTTCGGGAGGTACACAGTAATCATGGTGTAGTTGAAGTCCCTTGGGACACTGTCGCGACTCACCACACCGACTAGGGGTGGGATGTAGTCAGGCAGGATGGATGGGATTAATTTCTCATTCGTCAAGTCATCACGATGCTTGGTGAATTTATCGGTCGTAGCTCAGGATGGTCCAGATCCGCGAGAAGTCGACGGGGAGGCCTGTAGTCCTCTCATCGACGAGGCCTGAAATCCTATGGACATCACATTCTCTACTATGAGGTCGATTAGAATTTATTCAATGGATTTTTATACTGTGTTTGTTCGTGCTCGAATCGTCTCCGGGTGAGCAAGAATGGGAGCACTAGCATGCCCTGTTGGGCTCAACAAGGCAGAACAGGTTTGCTGTGGATCAAAATGGGTTAACAGAGAATAGAAAACCAAACGAAATAAAATCTACCTAAGAACTGAAAAGCAAATAACA